>ML798274.1:126374-137465 GCA_009831015.1 Picea engelmannii | reverse complement strand
TTGATTCTACCACGTGTCCCTCGTGCCCAACTTCGACACTTTGCGACTTCGCTTCCCAAAGCGCTACCTCCTTGTATCTCGACACCCGAAGTGCCGAGATCCCAAACTCCTCGCTACTCCTTATCGCAACTCATGACTTTGAGACTTTCGGGACAAAAGTATCGACTTCCAATCGGTCGATATGCCGAAATTCCAAAATTATGACATGTCGTCAACGTAGGTCCCACAACGGAACTTCCTGCATTTTTGGAGTTTCAAACTTCGCGACTTCACGAATCCTGATGCTAAGATTTTGACTCTTCAACCCATGAAACCCCTGAATGCACGAAAGGTGCGATGAGACTCTGATCCAATGGTCCTCCCTTGACCTAGATCCTACAGCTGTCCTAGCTCCTCGTGATTTCACCACTCGCGACTTGGAGCACCCAATCTTTGGGCTCTCACCTTGGGAACCTCCGAGTTCACGAGATCCCTTGATCTCTGCCACCTGTCCTCCTCTGATGGATGACTGCAATTCTCTTGCAACTTCACCGTTCGTGAATCTTGATGTAAAGGTTTTAAACTTTCAACTCGCGAATCCACGGAATGAGATTATGCGAGTGAATCCAACGACCCTTGTTGGCTCAGATCCTACGACCCAATTTCTCCTAAGCTTGCACTTAGAAAAACACTCACCGTAACTCTCCTTGCTCTTCTGCAAGATCTGACAGCTCTCGGGACTTCGCAAATTCTCCACGGAGAATTTCGACTGTCCAATTCCTCCTTGACGATTCCTACGAAATGAACAAAGTGTTCTTTCATGAAACTTATCCACCTGCAAAACAACGTCACTACACTTTCTTACAAGACTTCAAGGCACTAGCCCTCTTGAGATTCTCTTCGAAAACTTCAAAGAATCTATCCCTCTTGAGCTTTATCCACAATTCGAGTCTTCAAGAAGACTCTTGCACGCACTCCTTGCGACAATTCTTCAAATACTTCCAAGTATTTGAACCTCTTCGACTCTGCACACTCCTTGCGACAACAATCGATCAAAAATTTTGCTAAGGTTGCAAACACTGAGACTCTACTCAACCAACGCACACTTTGCATGGCTCTTGTTCTTAACTTGCACTTCTGCGAGAATAAGAATGATGTTATCCCTCCTGAGCTTGCAGAGATGAACTCTGACTTCTGTCAATGCACACCTTGCAGACAATTTCACTGCACTCCTTGCAGGAAAACTCTTGCTCAGACAAAGAAGCAATTGAAACTCATTCTTTACTCTCTCAGACTTCGAATGATTAACACAAAATCATACATACATGGCATAAAAGAAAATGTATATCAGAAAGAGTAAAACAATCATGAGGATAACATTCAATCATGCATACACAGAAAGTATTTGAACACCATGAGTCTGGATCAAAGCTTCATATATTAATCTCAGAACTTCTGTACATGGGTTCTTCTACACAGTTTTCTGCTTCTTCTTCTCTATGCTTTGTTGATCATGCTACTGTTACAATGATACAAGTGAGGGTGTCTATATACATTTTCCCTCTGGCTCCTAAAAATGTCTAATCTAATAATTTAAAGCTATCTACTTACATTTAATAGCATAAATGCCTCTTAATCCTTCAGACGAGAGTGGGACGCTCAAGGTCTGATTACAATCTACAAGTACACCCTTTCTTAATTGTCTCATTTAAGTTTGGCGTATCCAACTTCAAAACATTTCAAACAATTCATCATGTGCCAAAATGCATCGGCGTTTGTCCCCCACTCACTTGTTGTTGGCAATGCTCCTGCATCATACTCCCTTGCTTGAAAATTTTGCATGGGATCTTGTCCATGAGCTCTCGCATGGTCTTTCCATGCGTTTGGATTTATGCTTCGTTCTCCCAGCTGGCATCTTCAACTAGATGTCCCTTCCACTTGACCAAGTATTCAAAATATTCCCTTCTTCTGGTCCTTTTGCTAACTCTTTTGTCCAGTATGGTTTCCATCTGTGGCTTCTCTACAACTGGAATCTGTTTAGTCCACTGAACCTCTGGTTGTTCATTACCTACTTCTTCTTCCTTAGATTTGTAAGGGTACAAATATGAGATATTGAATATCGAAGAAATTTCGATCCCATTGGGTAATTCAATCTCATAAGCATTTGCCCCAAATTTCTTCAAGACCTTACATGGTCCGATCTTCTTCATCTTCAGTTTGTTATATGTTCCCTTTGGGAATATTTCCTTTCTCAGATGTGCCAGAATCAAATCACCAACCTCAAATTGAAGTTGTCTCCTGTGTTGATCTGCTCTGCGCTTATACTCTTGACTCGAGTTTTGCAATCGCTCCTTCACCTGGATGTGAAGTTCCTTCATTGCTTTGGCAAAATCTTCTGCACTAGTTGTTACCCATGATTTTGGTCATCATGATAATGTATTGATGATGGTGTACTCAGGCTCTTCATAAAAACTTTCTCCTGAGAAAAGTTAGTTTCTTCTCTTTCCAGAAATCTCATTTTTGAAGAAGGTTTGCAGGCTGCTAGTATATTTGCCTACGAGAATGCCTAATTCTCGCAGGCTGCCTTAAGCCAGGGTGCGAGAAGTTCGCACTGTGTTGAATTGCTAGGGTGCGAACTTTTCCTAAAGCAAGGAAACAGATGAATTCTCGATGCTTCTAGAAGGGAATCTTCTAGAAGGATGAGATGTCATTCGAATGGTTATCCTAGTACTGGATTCCCTGATATTTTGAGATCATTCTTATCCAAGTAACTAATTCATTCTCTCCTATATATTGAGGGAATTCTCATGGAAAAGGTTAAGCAAGATTCATTGGAGAATTGGTGAAAGAATTGTGTGAAGGACTGAAACTACAACAACTTGGAGACTCCAGCAAGTTTATCCAAAGGAGTTGATCTTCTTCATGTAAGTGAGAAAGTGTGTGTGTCGGAGCCAAGGGCCATCGAAAGGAAGTTTGCAACATCAAGGCTCAGGTTGTAATCTTTACTTTCCATTAATATGATACAGTAGCATGTCCCTTTCCCATAAAGTTATTTCCACTTTATTGTATAACTCCTTGATCATATACATAGATTGACTGTTGAATAGATTGTGCTTTCTTCACTTTGGTTGGTTTGTGTTGTCTTGGTATTGGCTACACGAGAGCACTGGAGTGAAGTGGGAGAAACAAAGACCATAGGAAGTGATAATAAGGTATGTTCTTTGTTATTGCCTCCTATTTAATTCAATGGTTAGAATCTAGGGAAATAGTCATGTTCTGTCTTGCTTTGTTCTAGATCCAGGTGGATCTAGGGAGATCGGTTAGTGTTCGCACTTATGAATTTATCCAATAACACTAGCACTTCTTATCTCATCTTGTTCTAAATCCCCCAGTTCAAAAACTCCTCTTGGCTATATCCCATAAACAATTTGGAATGGACTCTTCCCTGTGCTTCTGTTGATTGAATCATTATAGGAAAATTCTGCCTGTGGCAGAATATTGTCCCACTGACTGTGGTGTTCTGTCACTAAACTCCTCAGCAAGTCTTCCAAACTTCTATTCACAACTTCTATCTGTCCATCCATCTGAGGATGATAAGCTGAACTGAACGACAAGTTTGTTCCAAGCTTTTTCCATAAGGTCCTCCAGAAGTGTCCCGCGAACTTGGTGTCTCGATCCGAAACTATGCTCCTTGGTAAGCCATGAATTCAAATAACTTCTTTGAAAAACAAATTTGCAATGTGAGTTGCGTCACTGGTTTTCTGACATGGTATAAAATGTGCCATGTTAGAAAATCTATCCACTACCACAAAGATTGAATCAAACCCTCTTTGTGTTCTTGGCAACCCCAATATGAAGTCCATGCTTACTACATCCCACAACCTCTTTGGTATGGGTAGCGGTTGATAAAATCTTGCATTTTGCCTCTTTCCTTTTGAATCCTGACAAATTTTACATCTGTCCATGAATATTTTGATGTCTAGTCTCATTCCTGGCCAATAATATGACTCATTTAGCTTTGAGAATGTCTTGTCATGACCGAAATGTCCGACCAATCCTCCACTGTGTTTTTCCTTCAATAGATTCTCCCTCATGGAGCCCTTTGGAATACATAACTGATTTCCCCTGAATAACAATCCATCCTAGATCATGTATTCGGCCCATTGGCTTCTATTCCTGAGAATTGGATTCTCAGTTGCCTCATACACTTCTTTAAAATCTGGATCATCTATGTACATGTTCCTGAGATCATCAAAACCCAGTGTTTTGACTCTGAACTCCTGCAATAGCAAAAATTTCCTTCTCAAAGCATCAACAACCTTGTTAGCAGTTCTAGAAATATGCTTAGTTACAAAAGTAAAGTTCTGCATGTATTCAACCCATTTTACATGTCTTTGATTCAAATTCTCCTATTGAGTCACAAATTGCAAAGCATGATTGCCACTATATAAAACAAACTCCTTAGGAATCAAATAGTGTCTCCACTTCTTCAATGCCTGAATAATAGCATATAACTCCTTGTCATACGTGGAGTATTTCACTTTGGTTTTGTTCAACTTCTCGCTGAAGTATGCTATCAACCTGTCTTCTTGGCTCAAGACCGCCCCTATTACAAATCCACTTGCATCACATTTTACTTGAAATGTCTTTTTAAAATCCGACAACACCAAAATTGGTTGTTCTGTGATTTTCCTTTTTAACAAATTGAATCTCTTCTCTGCTTCTTCTGTCCAGTGAAAAGACTTATGTATTTTCTTCATTGTGTCCATCATTGGTGCACTAATTCCACTGAAATTCCTGATGAACTTCCTGTAGAAACTAGCCAATCTGTGAAAACTTCGAACCTCAAATATACTCTTCGGTGATGGCCAATTCTTAATTACCTCCACCTTATCTAGATCCATCCTCAACTTGTCTGCAAAAATAACAAAACCCAAACAAATGATCTCTGTCTTCATGAATGAGGATTTCTTCATGTTTATAAACAACTTCTCTTGCTGTAGCCTCTGCATCACTGTAGCCAAATGTTTCATATGCTCTGCCTCTATTTTACTGAAAATCAGTATGTCATCAAGATACACAATGACAAATTTTCCGATGAAATCCTTCAGGACTTCATTCTTCAATCTCATGAAAGTGCTCGGTGCATTTGTTAAGCCAAATGGCATAACAAGCCATTCATACAACCCTTCATTAGTCTTGAAGGCTGTCTTCCATTCATCACCTTCTCTCATACGAATCTGGTGATATCCACTTTTCAAATCAATCTTCGAAATTTTTTTGGCCCCACTCAAGCAATCCATCAAATCATCCATTCTTGGCAATGGGAATCTATACCTGATGGTAATCTTGTTAATTTCTATTGAGTCAATACACATTCTCCAGCCTCCATCTTTCTTTGGACTGAGCACTGTCAGAACAACACATGGACTCAAGCTTTCTCTAACCAACCCTTTGTCCATTAAATCCTAGACCTGTCTTTTGACCTCTTCATTCTCCTGTGACGTCAATCTGTACACTGCCTTGTTTGGTAAACTAGCTCAGGGTATAGGATCAATGTGATGAATTATACTTCTAATAGGTGGCAATGAATGAGGTAGTTCGTCCACTACTATATCAACAAATTCCTCCAGTAGTTGTTGGATTTCCTCTGGTAGATCAGCCACTCTTGTGCTGGTCAAAACAATTTTAGGATTCCTGACCACAATGAATTGTGGTTCCTCAGTCTTCTTAACCTCTGTAAGAAGTTCCTTCCCACTCATGAGAAGTATAGTGTCAAAAACCCGCTGCTGCATAATAGATTTTTTTCCTTTTCTCGAGGGACAGAATCCATGAAAACCTACGAAGCTTAGCACAGGCTGCAGATGCCACTTCTACCTCAACAGAGTCTCTGTGTGACTTCCCGGTCTTAAGAATCATTCAGTTTCTTTTATGAGCCAAAGCGGCCCCTTTTGATTCCCAGCTGGAAATATTCTTCCAATCGATCCACAGGTCCTTTCGGAAGCTCCCCTATGCTAACAGCACTAGGCGCGAGCTCCATGAATCCCAAGCGACCACAACGCTATGACCAAGGCCTACTCCCAAAGGCACTTATCGCAACTCGCCATCTCGCGAGTTCGTGAGTCGAAGGGTTGAATCTCCGTGTTCTTCTCGTGCGAACCTCCGAAACTTGGAAGTCAGTGAGGGTTGACCTTCCTTTCACACTTCTCGCAACTCGCCACTTCATGAGTCATAGCGTCGAGCTCCCGTGTTCATATCTCATGAATCCCCAAGACGCGAGAAGTCAATGAAGTGTTGACTCCTTTTTCCCACGCGATGTGTGTTCGCCTATCAACCACGCGGGCCCCACCTTATGGTTCTGCCACATGTCCACACTTGTGCCTCGGCTCTCGGCACTTCGTGACTTCTGATGTCGAGAAGAGGTTCTCTGAACCTCCGAACCTCTAAAGGAACGATGCACGTGATGAAGCTCTTGATCCAATGGTCCTCCCTTGACCCGGATCCAACAACTATCCTTGCTCCTCGCGATTTCACCACTCGCGACTTGGAGCACCCAACTCTTGGGCTATCATCTTACGAACCTCTGAGTTCCCGAGATCCCTCAATTTCTACCACCTGTCCTCCTCAAATGGACGGTCCTGATCTTCTCGCGACTTTGCCACTCGCAAAGTCTAGGCACCCAACCTTGGCACCTTCCCTTCACGAAACCCCGAGAAGCGATGTTATCTTTCCCTCTTGCGTTCTCGCTATTTGTGACTTCGCAAGTCGAAGGGTCAAACTCTCGTTCCCTTATCTCACGAATTGCCGAGATGAGAGAGGTAAACGGGTGTTGATTCCTTTCACTAGGTGACATGTGTCCACCTATCTATCACATGGGCCCACCTTGTGGTTCTACAATGTGTCCCTCGTCCCCATCTTCGACACTTCATGACTTCGCTTCCCGAAGTGCTACCTCCTTTGTATCCTGACACCCAAAGTGCCGAGATCCTGAACTCCTCACTACTCTTTATTGCAACTCGTGACTTCGGGACTTTTGGGACAAAAGTCTCGACCTCCTATCCACCGAAATGCCGAAATGTCGAAATTTCGACACGTCGTCAATGCGGGTCCCACCGTGGAACTTCTCGCCTTTTTGGAGTTTCGGACTTCGTGACTTCCGAATACTGATGCTAAGATTTCGGTTCTTTAACCCATGAAATACCGAGTTCCAATGAACTTCACCAATAACTGGCTCACACAATAACTGGCATAACTTTTTTGTCGGTTCTGGGTGACCTTCAGGTTTTGTTTTATCTGAGTCACCTGCTGTTCCATTTATTTCAACATGTCGGGTCCAAAAGAAATCCTGTTTATGGGATTACTCCAGTTGACTGGAGTGTTACACGGTCTACCATAGAGGGCTTCGAAGGGGCTCATCTTCAAGGATGCTTGGTATCCATTGTTGTAGGCGAATTCTACTAGTGGTAGGTAGTCTTCCCACTTCTTGGGTTGATGCATTGCATGCATTCTTAGCATGTATTCAAGTATTTTATTCACTCTTTCTGTCTGTCCATTGGTTTGAGGGTGATAGGTGGTGCTAAACAACAACTTGGTCTGTAAACCAGCCATCAGTGACTTCCAAAAGTTGGAAGTAAATTTCGTATCTCTATCAGACACGATCTCTTTAGGCATACCATGTAGTCTGAATATCTCCTTCATGAATACCTGGGCGATATCGATTGCTTTGCAAGTTGATTTGACAGGGATGAAATGAGAAGACTTGCTCAATTTATCCACCACTACCATAATGGCGTCGTTATGTTTGGTTAAGGTTGGTAATCTAGTGATGAAATCCATGGAGATGGTTTCCCATTTCCATTCTGGGATTGGTAGAGGTTGTAATAATCCTACTGGGTGTCGGTGTTCTACTTTAACTTGTTGGCACTCTATGCATTTGTCCAAGTACTCAGATATGTATTTCTTAATTCCAAGCCAATAGAATTGTCTCCTAGTGGTCGTGATCATCTTCTGGTATCCTGGATGACCAGAGTAGGGTCTTTTATGTAGTTCATCTAGTATGAACCTCTTCAAGTCGTAACAATCTCGAATATAAAATCTACTTCTGTAAGTGAGCAGACCTCCTTTGGTCATCTGGTAGCCTTCATATTTTTCTATGGCGGGTCCTTGATGTAGGTACATGGTCATGGTCTGGAAGAAGGGATCTGTTTCTTGTGCATTTCTAATTCTTTCCTTGGCATCTGTCTCGCAGGTGCTCACCGCTGCCAGGTGAATTGTTTTCATACTTCTGCTAAGGGCATAATCCACCCTATTTTCCTTTCCTTTAATGTGTATGATTTCGAAATCAAACTTGCTAAGGAGGGCCATCCACCTAGCTTGTATAGCATTGAGCTTTGGTTGATCAAACAGGTATCGCAATTGTTGGTCCCCGGTTTTGATCATGTTTTTGCCCACATTATATGCCACAGACCTCCATTTATATACCAGTACCACCCTTTTGGCCTTGCTTTGACATAATTGACATCTCCCGACCATTCAATAGGGTTACCTAAGGTATCTTTGCATTTCAAGCTATTTTTATGCACTTTAATGCTTTAAATTGGTATTGGAACTAATATCGCTTGGGTTAGGTACCACTTCTATTTTTGGAACAGGATGCCAGTACCAGGTACCAACTCATACCTGTGGAGGTACGAATGGAGCCACTCGAGATCTGTGCATCATGGTGTGCGTTATGGTTCGAATGGGAGATAGAGAGATTCGCATGACAACTGGAGTCATCGCCACAGGGTGCTTGAAGGCATAATGATAAAACTGGATCGATTATTCTTCATTGTTCACACTTCGTGACACTATGTGTCATGAAGATGTGAAATACGTTTTAAAACTTGATTCCAAGACTATTCTCGGATCGGTGATCCGTTTGTTTTTATGCATCTTTGTTTTCGACTGTTATGAACAGTAGGATTTTTATATATAAACCCGAGATCACTCCTGAGACCGGGTTGGAATATGTTATGCCGTGAACCTATGTTTTTGAATAAAAAATACTGTTACGTTATGTTACCCGACTGTCATACGACCTGAGTATTTTTCTTATGCGTTAATGAAGCGTGAAGTTACACCATGTTTGCATAGAATGATCTAGTCGGATCTGGTTATTACTAACAATGTTTGTGCCATTTGGTTGGGCCCGCCAAACCGGTGCAAGCCGCTGCTTTATTCTATCAATAGATTTAGTTTTATGCTGTCATAGCTTTAGTTCATTTCAGTGTTTTAGAAATTGCATACGAGGTAGCTTAACGTTCATAGATTTAGTTGTTTCAGTGTGTTAACATTTGCTTACATGAACGATATACCTACAGCTCATAGTGTGTTATCGATTTAGTTGTTACAAAATCATGTTTATCTATTCTTCAATTGAATCGTGCCAACATACTGTTATCTTTTATATTGATGGGTATTAAATGCATAACTGATGCCTGTAGGGTTTAAGAGTATGAACATGGTTTGTTTGGCTTTTCATTTTCAATTCGAGCATAACTTAGAGTGTGAATGAACTTGCTTTGTTAGAAAATTAGTTACCCTGCTTACTTGGAATAGTTAGATTACAGTTAAATCAAAGGGATCTCCTGGTACCAGTAGTTAGGGTAGTGCTCTGTTTTCCTGTAAGACAGAATTAGATTTATTTTTGCTGCTCAGAATGAATTCACTTTCGACAATACTCTGTGTGTCCTGACTTAAACAGAAATGATGGTGGTAGATGGTTGGACATAGAGGTAAAATAATCTTGTGGAACCACACTTTTGAATAGAAATAGCAGCACCATCATTTGAGCAAAAGACTGTTTTTCTGTTGATGACTTAAATAGGAAATGCTCAGTTTCAAGATAGTTATTAAGATTCAAGTTCTCAGAATAGGTGTGTGTTTTCTTCTAAGGATAGCATTCAGATAGAGACTAAAGCCTTACCCGCACATACAGTGTAGCAGCTCAAAGTTTACGAACCCTGGTTTGACAATTTAGTGTTTCAAGTCATTCAAAGCTTCAATTTAGCAGCCTGACATTTTTGGCGCCATTGCCGGGGAGCTGTTTAAAAGGTAAGAAGATAGTTGTTTTGATTAGTTTTGGAATGCACTTATCTTGGTTTGGTGTGTTAGAAGGTTGATAGTAAGAGTAGTTGTGGAAACAAAAAGGGTGAAAACCGACATATCAGTTATCACAGGTACTCTGAAACTCAATCTTAGTTTCTTTTCTTTCATTTTTTAATATGAATTCATGAGAAATAGAGATCCTAGAGGTAGATTTAGGAAAAATATAAAACCACAAAAAGAAGAAGAAACCTCCACCCAAAGAGCGATAGAAACTGAGACCGAAATTCTGGCTGAGGAAACTATAGAACAAATCCTAGAACCAGGAAACACCATACATCAGCAAACTCAAAATCTTGGTGATCCAGCCCTAGATGACACAGTTGATCCAGAGAAAATACATGACCTGCTCAGGAACCCTAACTCTGTAATTTCACAGATAACAACTACAGCTGTGACATCAAAGGCCATAAGATCCTCAAAAATACCAATAGGAGATAAAACTTCTGACAAAAAGAATCGAGAAAGGTGGGATTTTACACCCTCACCAAAGAAAGACAGGATTGTTTATACAATTCTTGGAAATCCTTTTACCATGGGAGAAAGAGGGAGATACTTACACGGGGAACTTCATATTGAAACTGAAGGTGAAGAACAAGCAGAGAATGAGCTACCACAAGAAACCACCTTTGGATTTCCTATTTTGGACTTAGTCCAGAATGTCACCATGAAAAATATTCCACTTTCAGCATTACCAACCTTCCATGGGAAAAATAGTGAGGACCCAGATGTCTTCCTTTTCGAGTTTGATATCCTGTGCAGGAGTTATAACTATCTCCTGGATGCACATAAACTGAAGTTATTCCTTGCCACCCTAAAAGACTCTGCACTACGTTGGTTCATGAGTTTAGGAGAATACAACATTAGATCTTGGGAAGATATGAAGACAAATTTTTTAAAGAAGTACCAGGACTATTGCAGAACCAAGGATTCTCGGAATGACATCTTCAAAATGCAACAACAAGA
>ML798274.1:71616-93244 GCA_009831015.1 Picea engelmannii | reverse complement strand
AAAAGTGAGTGCTTACATGCCTAGTTGGGCTCTGCTAGTCATGACAGCTGTATGGTAAAAGGTTAGAAAGAAACAACTAAGCTATTAACAAGAATTAAACAAAAACTAAAATAAAACATGAGCATAATAACAAAAATAAAAAACAAATGAAAATGGACCAATATCACCAATATATAGCTTGATCTGATTGATGAAATCCAAAGATACACAATGTAGAAAGAGGACTTGGGTCCCTTCCCTCTCCAATGGAAGGCTCTTGAGGCCCTAAACTGATTGCTCTCCTTACAATGAAAGGTAAAAATGTGAATGAAAGAACTCCAAACTTATCCACTCTAGTGAGAGATGGAAAGCCTATGAAATGATGTTGATTATGTCTATTGCCAAAGAATGAGTCTAAAGCAATCTCAACATCATAAAAATACAAAGAATTCCTTGAAGAAATGATGGTCATTCATGGCTTTTTATAGCCAAGTTTTGAGCTATTGTGCAACCTCTTTTGAATGTGAAAAGGGGCTCTTTAGGGCACAACTAGGTCTTTGACCAGCCTCCCCCCGCAGATTGAGCTCGGATTTGATGTCAAATCGACTTGGGAGCCGATCCATTAGTGGTTGGGAGGCCGACCAGCTTCATAAATGCGCCATTTGGCAGGCGCGCGGGTTTTGCACCCCACAGCCGCGCATATGCGCCCGATATACGAAGATGTTGCGCGCGTGCGCGCATTTTCCATGGGCGCGATGCGCTTTTCAATGTTTTTTAGCCAATTTTGTATAGTTTTGGCCCTTTTGCTGTGTTGTGGAACTAATCCTTGTGCCATGAATGACTGTTTTTCTGTGCTGACGATGCGGAGTTCGTGTCTCCCTGTGCGGACGAAATTTCAGTGATAACACCAGTCAGTACCAGCACAGAGTTCATAAGTTACAGGTTCATCAGAAAGACCAGAGAAACTGCAATTTTTGCGCCTTCAAATCTAGACTTAACTTCAAACGATAATTCCACAGCAAGCCTTGCATGACCATGGAGATAGGTAATGTAACTCGGGTGCATTTAGTTCATATTGATTTATTGTATTAATTTTCATACTAATAAGTTTGAATTAAGGGTACCTTAATTACTCCATAACGTTTTATCATTTCCACGACCTATACCTAATGAACTAACCTACCATGACATTTCGTGTCATAAACATACACCATTACCGGGACTAAGTTCGATTTGACTCGGATATGACAACTCTACACCCTCGTACGACCTTCATCATGACCCGACACCCTATCTATCTCCACAACAATTCAAATATTTCGTATGATTTCCTTCCCGACCACATTCTCCATCGCATTCTCTCCTCTCATCCAACCTTCGCTGCCACCGATAGACTTCCCCTATTATGCCAAGAAGAGCCATGGTAGCCAATCGCCATGAACCAGAAACATACGCCGACTTGGAAGCCCTCCCGGAGTATGGAGAAACTCGAGATATTTTTAAGCAAGCGGGGTGGGAGCCATTTCTGAAGAAGTTCGATGGGTATAACGATGCAATCACACTCCAGTTTGTGCTGCATTTCGATGGTGGGATCGCCAAAGTGGGCGAACTTGAGTTCGAGGTTACAAAGGAGTTCATTGCAGAGGTAATTCAATTTCCCACTATAGGCCAGCGGTGGACGAAGGGACAACCGGTTGATAAAAAGCTTTGTGAGCGGTTGTTGAAACCTCAGTACCGGAACACAAAATGGTCTGAGGGAACGTCGCGGTCTTAGCTAGAGCCACAGTGGGCTCAAGTGTTGGTCATCCTCCAGCGTTACCTAATGTGCGAGGGTCGATATACCATTATATTCCCCTGCCATGCCCGACTTCTGTTACACTTCACAGGTACTCTGCTGAACATACCCTTTTTCTTGTTAAAAAGTTTGAAAAGGATGGCCGAACAGGTCCAAAGGGTTAGTGAGTTTTGGGGGAGTTTATTCCACTTTGGTCTAGTTAAAATATTGATCACATCTGCACTGTTGAAGAAGTAAGAGACTTGGGACCTCTTCAATGTTAAAACCCTCGCCCGTGCCCAGTCGAAAGCTAGGAATATGAAGCTTGTTTCCCCACACAAAAATTCGAACTCCAAGAAAAGAAAGTCCAAACCCTGACTAAAGACTCTGCTGGGGACCCTGAGCCCGAACCTCCAATTGATGATGAGGTAGAAACCAATACTGAAACTGGGAAGGCCACCACACCTACAGAGGCGGACATTGAAGTCCCCAGTTCTCCCCCAGCTGCCGATAACATAATTGATGTGGAGGAACTAGTCGAGTCAACTGATAATCCTAGGAGGAACCCGAAAAGAAAATGTAAAAGAGTATTGTCAGGAATGGACAACTCAGTACCCAGTTACCCCACACAAGAAAGATTGGAAAGTATAGATGGTCATGAGGAGGCCCCAAAGCCATCTGAGATGACCTGGACTTTGTCCCAGCTCATTCGAAAAAACCGTAGAACCAATCGACAGGCTACTACACCCAAGGGAAATGTGCAGAATAAATCCATTCAAATACCAACCGGTACCCCTGTTCAGATGCCAAGAGAGCTCACCCCTGAACCCCATCTAGTTGACACTTCTAAACTCAGCCCATCTCATCCAGATCCAATTGACAACTATGAACTCAGCCCAGATCATAATTTTGACCTAGATGATACTTATGAACACAGCCCAGATGCATTCACTCCTGAATTTAGTTCAGACCATAATTCCGATAGATTTCACACCCCTTCTCAAAGTCCCGAAGAGCTCACACATGCATCTATCCCCTCACCGCAGCCAGGGAAAGGTCAAACAGTTGAAACCCACTGTGAGATTTCCTCCAGTCGGTCCTTGAAACCCATGGTGGTGAAACTAGAGAGCAAGAATAGCAGATTGAAGGAGAAGTTGCATGAGTACAGTGTACTGTACAGACATATTAAAACTGAAAACGAACTCCTGAAGCTCAGGGTAACTCACCTCCTATCCAAAGTTGAAAGGCTAAAGCAGAGGAATAAGGATATTTTCAAAAGGAACAAACAAGTTCAAAGGATTGCTAGGAAGCATGTTATAATCAACAGGGTCCTTAAGAGAGAAATTAGGAATCTGAAGAAGCAGGAGAGGCTACAGATGCTGGTTGCAGCCACTGCAACCCTATGATGGCTACCAGTTTTGATTTTTGTTGCCTGAGGACAGGCAAGGAATTTAGTGTGGGGGTATGTTGGTCCCCAGTTTTGATCATGTTTTTTCCCACATTATATGCCACAGACCTCCATTTATATACCAGTACCACCCTTTTGGCCTTGTTTTGACATAATTGACATCTCCCGACCATTCAATGGGGTTACCTAAGGTATCTTTGCATTTCAAGCTATTTTTATGCACTTTAATGCTTTAAATTGGTATTGGAACTAATATCGCTTGGGTTAGGTACCACTTCTATTTTTGGAATAGCATGCCGGTACCAGGTACCAACTTGTACTCGTGGAGGTACCAATGGAGCCGCTCGAGATCTGTGCGTTATGGTTCAAATGGGAGATAGAGAGATTCGCATGATAGCTGGATTCATCACCACAGGGTGCTTGAAGGCATAATGATAAAACTGGATCGATTATTCTTCATCGTTCACACTTCATGACACTACGTGTCATGAAGATGTGAAATACGTTTTAAAACTTGATTCCAAGACTATTCTCGGATCGGGGATCCGTTTGTTTTTATGCATCTTTGTTTTCGACTGTTATGAACAGTAGGATTTTTATATATAAACCCGAGATCACTCCTGAGACCGGGTTGGACTATGTTATGCCGTGAACCTATGTTTTTGAATAAAAACTACTGTTACATTATGTTACCCGACTGTCATACGACCTGCGTATTTTTCTTATGCGTTAATGAAGCGTGAAGTTACACCATGTTTGCATAGAATGATCTAGTCGGCTCTGGTTATTACTAACAGTGTTTGTGCCGTTTGGTTGGGCCGGCCAAACCGGTGCAAGCCGCTGCTTTATTCTTTCAATAGATTTAGTTTTATGTTGTCATAGCTTTAGTTCATTTCAGTGTTTTAGAACTTGCATACGAGGTAGCTTAACGTTCATAGATTTAGTTGTTTCAGTGTGTTAACATTTGCTTACATGAACGGTATACCTACAACTCATAGTGTGTTATCGATTTAGTTGTTACAAAATCGTGTTTATCTATTCTTCAATTGAATCGTGCCAGCATACTGTTATCTTTTATATTGATGGGTATTGAATGCATAACTGATGCCTGTAGGGTTTAAGAGTATGAACGTGGTTTGATTGGCTTTTCATTTTCAATTCGAGCATAACTTAGAGTGTGAATGAACTTGCTTTTTTAGACAGTTAGTTACCCTGCTTACTTGGAATAGTTAGATTACAGTTAAATCAAAGGGAGCTCCTGGTACCAGTAGCTAGGGTAGTGCTCTGTTTTCCTGTAAGACAGAATTAGATTTATTTTTACTGCTCAGAATGAATGCACTTTCGACAATACTCTGTGTGTCCTGACTTAAACAGAAATGATGGTGGTAGATGGTTGGACATAGAGATAAAATAATCTTGTGGAACCACACTTTTGAATAGAAATAGCAGCACCAACATTTGAGCACAAGATTGTTTTTCTGTTGATGACTTAAATAGGAAATGCTCAGTTTCAAGATAGTTATTAAGATTCAAGTTCTCAGAATAGGTGTGTGTTTTCTTACAAGGATAGCATTCAGATAGAGACTAAAGCCTTACCCGCACATACAGTGTAGCAGCTCGAATTTTACCAACCCTGGTTTGACAATTTAGTGTTTCAGGTCATTCAAAGCTTCAATTTAGCAGCCTGACAGCAATCCACAGTGATCTGTCATAAGCACAAATTTTCTTCCCAGGAAGTAATGCCTCCACATTTTCAAGGCATGCACTATGGAAGCTAGTTCTAGATCATGAGTCACATAATTGACTTCATGCTCATTCAATTTTCGGGATTCATAGCAGATCACACTTTCGTCCTGCAAAAGGACTCCTCCGAGCCCTTCTTTACATGCATCTGTGCACACAAGAAAGTCAGCTCTGGATTGGCGATCTTCAACACGGGTGCATGGGTCAGTAGATCTTTTAGGGTTTGAAATCTTTCTTCACACTTCTGTGTCCACATGAATTTTGTCCCCTTCTTCTGGAGGGCAGTGATTGGACAACCAATCTTGGAGAATCCTTTTATAAATCTCTTATAGTATCCTGCTAATCCCATAAACGATCTGACATCTAAAACATCCTTTGGGGTAGGCCATTCCATGATAGACCTGAATTTGTCAGGGTCTACCGCTACTCCTTCTTCGGAGAGAACATGGCCTAAGTAATGTATTTGCTTCTAGAAGAATTCACATTTGCTAAATTTGGCATAGAGATGATGTTCTCTTAGCACTTGCAACATAAGTCTAAGATTCTCTTCATGATCTTTTCTATTCTTGGAGTAAATTAATATATCGTCAATAAAAACAAGCACAAATTTGTCTAGGAATTTGCTAAGTACATTGTTCATCAAGCACATAAAAGTGGCAGGGGCATTGGTCAACCCAAATGGCACCACCACAAACTCATAGTGACCATACCTCGTTCGAAAGGCAGTTTTATGGATGTCTTCACCCTTGATTCAGACTTGATGGTACCCCGACCTCAAATCAATCTTTGAGAAAATTGACTCACCCCCCAATTGATCGAACAAGCCATCGATCCCGGGCAAGGGGTACTTGTTCTTTATAGTTACCTTATTGAGTTTCCTATAATCTATACACAGTCTAAGGGTACTGTCCTTCTTTTTCACGAACAGGACTGGTGCTCCCCATGGAGACACACTAGGCCGAATATATCCCTTATCCATCATTTCTTTTAATTACAACTTGAGTTCAACTAACTCTGGTGTGCTCATCCGGTAGGGTGTCCTAGACACCGACACCGCTCCCGGTGAAAGTTCTATCGAGAAGTCTATGTCCCTTCTCGGAGGTAAACCCGGTACCTCTTCCAGAAACACATCTCTGCATTCTCTCAGGATAGGGTGATCATCCAGGCTTAGTTTGTCACCTTCGATTGTTTTCAACACCTGTATTGCATATAGGGGACATCCCTTTCAACAATACTTTCTCATTTGCAGAGTTGATATTTGTCTCACCGAGACATGTTTTTAGATCCCTTGAAGGGTTATCTTTTTCCCTTCTTTACTTACACATTCTAAGGTTTTTTGGTAACAGTCCAATCTGGGTTTATGGGTGGCTAGCCAGTCCATACCAATCAATAGTTCATACAATCCCAGGGGAAATAAGTTAAGGGTTGTTTGGGTGGGGAATCTACCCAACATCAATTGGCAGGCTGGTATAACCTCTGCTACCGTTCTTTTGGTGCCAGTGGCTAACTGTACCAAGCATAGTTTGGTATGTTTTTGTGGCTATAGTTTACACTTATCAACAACTTTAGGGGCTATATAACTCAAATTTGAACCAGGGTCAATTAAAATAGACACTAGATGGTTGGAAATCATACCTTCTATTTCCACTACTGAAGCTTGGTGGTCGACTTGGTTATTATCCAAGGCTGCATAAATTTGTGGCCCACTCCTGGCCACATCATTAACGGTAGTAGCTTCTTGGATGTTATAAATCCTTCGACTCTTCTGTTGTCGGTGTGGACAGTCTCTCAATAGATGTTCTTCCCCGCAACCCCAACATTTCAAAGGTTCTCTCTTTTGGTTATTAGTCTTCACTGATATGGGTCCAAAAGTTTTATTTCCGCTCAAGGAGGAAAAATTCTACTGGTGCATACTCCAGGCTGGGAAGCTCATTCTTGGGTTCTTCTTATAGTTCTTAAATCCCTACTGCCCTTCTTTCGTCAGATTCTTCGTCTCTATTGTGGAATCCCTCTCCCACTTTATGGTGAGTTACCATACTATGTGTTGATAAATTCCCGCGGTTGATCTTCCACTTATGTGCAAAAGGAAAAATGTTGGTTGTTAGTTGATATTTATATTTATTTATATCTAGTACATAATTCATATTTTCACATGTACACACACACAATAGGGATTTTTCATTCTTAACTTCATCTTTTTGATTAGGAAGGTTAAGATAGGGGGTTACTATTTTTAAGAGTGTTCCGAACGAAGCTTCTGTGCAACTTGTTCATTAGCCCAAGCAGGCCGAGTGTTGTAACCATGCTATGATACCAATTTGTCACACACCCACTGTGGCGTAATAGATTTTTTTCCTTTTCTCGAGGGACAAAATCCTCGAAAACCTACAGAGCTTAGAACATGCTACAGATGCCACCTCTACCTCGACAGAGTCTCTACGCAACTTCCTGGTCTTAAGGATCGTTCAGTTTCTTTTATGAGCTGAAGTGGCCCCTTTTGATTCCCAGCTGGAAATCTTCTTCCAATCGATCCACAGGTCCTTTCGGAAGCTCCCCTGTGCGAACAACACTAGGCGGGAGCTCCATGACTCCCAAGTGACCACAATTCTATGACCAAGGCCTACTCCCAAAGGCGCTTGTCAGAACTTGCCATATCGCGAGTTTGCGAGTCGAAGGGATGAATCTCTGTGCTCTTCCCGTGCGAACCTCCGAAACTTGGAAGTCAGTGAGGGTTGACCTTCCTTTCACACTCCTCGCAACTTGCCAATTCGCGAGTCATAGCGTTGAGCTCCTATGCTCGTATCTCATGAATCGCCAAGACGCAAGAAGTCAACGGAGTGTTGTCTCCTTTTCCCCAGGTGACGCGTGTTTCCCTGTCAACCACGTGGGCCCCACCTTGTGGTTCTGCCATGTGTCCACACTCGTGCCTCGGCTCTTGGCACTTCGCGACTTCTGATTTCGAGAAAAAGTTCTCTCAACCTCTGAACCTAGGAAGGCACAATGAAGCTCCTGATCCAATGGTCCTCCCTTGACCTGGATCCAATGGCTATCCTTGCTCCTCGCGATTTCACCACTCGTGACTTGGAACACCCAACTCCTGGGCTCTCATCTTACAAACCTCCGAGTTCGCGAGATCCCTCGATTTATACCACCTGTCCTCCTCAGATGGATGGTCATGATCTTCTCGTGACTTTGCCACTTGCAAAGTCTAGGTGCCCAACCTTGGCACCTTCCCTTCACGAAACCCCGAGAAGCGATGTTATCTTTCCCTCTCTCATTCTCGCTATTCACGACTTTGCAAGTCGAAGGGTCGAACTCTCGTTCCATTATCTCACAAATCCCTGAGACATGAGAGGTGAACGTGTGTTGACTCCTTTCACTAGGTGACATGTGTCCTCCTATCTATCACATGGGACCACCTTGTGGTTCTACCACGTGTCCCTCGTCCCCAGCTTCGACACTTCGCCACTTCACTTCCTGAAGCGCTACCTCCTTTGTATCCTGGCACTCGAAGTGCCGATATCCCGAAATCCTCGCTACTCCTTATCGCAACTCATGACTTTGGGACTTTCGGGACAAAATTCTCAACCTCCTATCTGCCAATATGCCGAAATGATGAAATTCTGACATGTCGTCAACGTGGGTCCCACCACGGAACTTCCCGCCTTTTTGGAGTTTCGAACTTCGCGACTTTGCGAATCCTGATGCTAAGATTTTGGTTCTTCAACCCATGAAACTCCAAAATACCGAGTTCCGATGCACTTCACCAATAACTGGCTCACAAAAATCCTTTCTCCCCTTCGGGACTTCGCCTTTTGCGACCTCGTGAATCTTGAGGCAAGGGTTTTAACCCTTCAACTTGTGAATCCACGAAATGAGATTTCGTGAGTGATCCAATGATTCTTGTCGACTCCGATCCTATGGTCCGATTTATCCCAAAATTAAAACTTGAAAAATAGGCTTACCGTAACTCCCCTGCTCCTCTGCAAGATCTGATGGCTCTTGGGACTTCATGAATTCTCCACGAAGAATTCCGACCATCCAATGCCTCCTTGACGACTCTTGCGAAGTGACCATAGTAATTCCTTCACTGCTATTTCAGTATTTCAAGAGGATCACTCTTCCTCGTACAAGGTTACTAAGACTTGCACCTTCAAATCCTTTTGTAGGTTCTTGGTGAGCTTTCTAAGAAGGGTGTCTCTATGGGGAGATCTATCCAGGGTATTACCTGAAACGGATAAGGATATAGATTTCTTGAGAACAGAATTAAAGTCTGAATTAATTCAATATGCGTATAAATACCGATTGATAAAACATAAGACATACGTAGTCTTTCCATTATAAGCATGCAACCACCATTTCTAAATCAAAACACTACACATGTAGTCTTATACTCAAACTATTCATAAAACTGCACAGACTGTGAGCATACATGTCAGCATATAAATTTGAAGATGCAGGATGTAAAACACTTATCAGAAATAACACCAGATGTGATTGCAACTGCTGAGAGGGGTGATCGTTTCCACCCAACCGTAGGCTCAACTACTCCCAACGGATTTACCACTAGCCACCCCCAAGTTGAGACCACGATGTTGCGAGACCGCGTCTCTGTTTGGAAGTGACCAAGAATGAAGGTTACTCTCCTTATTCTCTGCTATCACTCACTCTGTGTTTTTCAAGAGTTCCCCTTCCTCTTTCCCTCGCATCTTCCCTTGATCGCCCACACTTCCTGCCTTTTCTCTGTTCGACGAGGTTGCATGTGGCACGATTTTCCTTGCAATGGTCAGGTCTAAGGAATCTATGGATGGACGGTTCACCCCCATCCCTCATTACTCATGAAGAGCCCTTTACCTACCAATCCCGACGAGTCATTTAATTCGGGGCCAACGAGCCGCTCTTGGTTCTCCAGGCCAGTGATGTCCAAATACGGTATTGGTTTCGGTGGAAGTTAATTCCACCATTCCAAGTGCCTTCCACCACCTTTCTTCAGCCATCATGGTATTTTTTTCATCACCTTCCCCTCTCAGCAGTCCCGCAATGCATATATATATATATATATATATATATATATGTTTACATTCATCGACCTTTTCCACAAGGTCCCTTCACATCACACATTCACATTTTTGAGTTTGCCACAGTTCTTGGCCAGTATAGTTATTTTTACAAACTGGGGGAAACAGGGTGTTACAATTCCCTCCCCCTTAAAGGAACATCGTCCTCGATGTTCTTATCTATCAACATGAATTGCATGTACATAAGTAAACAAAATCAGATATGCCTGTCTCAAGGCATCCTCCATTTCCCATGTAGCCTCATCTGGGCCAAAATGTCTCCACTGCACCTTGACCTGTGAAATGGTTCAGTTTCGGAGTGGGGTTTCCTTTCTGTCCATTATGCATTGGGGTTTTGGTAGAAATTCTCCCTCCGGTTCCACCTGGATCACAGACCAGTCAATTATATGATTAGCATCATGTACATATTTCTTCAATAATGAAACATGGAAAACATTATGTGATTTTATTGTGGGAGGAAGTGATAGCCTATAGACTACAGGTCCCACTCTATCTAGAACCTCAAAGGGTCCTCAATACCGAGGTGCCAACTTGGCATAAGCTCGCATTTTCAGAGAACTCTTCCAGGGTCTAACTCTAAGATATACATGGTATCCTATTTTGAACTCTCTTGGAGTTCTCTTTTGGTCGACATAACTTTTTTGTTAGTTCTGGGCGACCTTCAGGTTTTATTTTATCTGAGTCACCTGTTGTTCCATTTCTTTCAACATGTAAGGTCCAAAAGAAATCTTGTTTACGGGATTACTCCAGCTGACTGGAGTGTTACATAGTCTACCATAGAGGGCTTCGAAGGGGCTCATCTTCAAGGATGCTTGGTAGCCGTTGTTGTAGGCGAATTCTACCAATGGTAGGTAGTCTTCCCACTTCTTGGGTTGATGCATTACATGCATTCTTAGCATGTCTTCAAGTATTTGATTCACTCTTTCTGTCTATCCGTCGGTTTGAGGGTGATAGGTGGTGCTAAACAACAACTTGGTCTCTAAACCAACCATCAGTGACTTCCAAAAGTTGGAAGTAAAGTTCACATCTCTATCAGACATGATCTCTTTCGGCATACCATGTAGTTTGAATATCTCCTTCATGAATACCTGGGCGATATCGATTGCTTTGCAAGTTGATTTGACAGGGATGAAATGAGCAAACTTGCTCAATTTATCCACCACTACCATAATGGCGTTGTTCTATTTGGTTGAGGTTGGTAATCCAGTGATGAAATCCATGGAGATGGTTTCCCATTTCCATTCTGGGATTGGTAGAGGTTGTAATAATCCTGTTGGGTGTTGGTGTTCTGCTTTAACTTGTTGGCACTCTATGCATTTGGCCAAGTACTCGTCTATGTCATTCTTAATTCCAAGCCAATAGAATTGTCTCCTAGTGGCCGTGATCATCTTCTGGTATCCTGGATGACCAGAGTAGGGTCTTTTATGTAGTTCATCTAGTATGAACCTCTTCAAGTCATCACAATCTGGAATATAAAATTTACTTCTGTAAGTGAGCATACCTCCTTTGGTCATCTGGTAGCCTTCATATTTTTCTCCGGTAGGTCCTTGCTGTAGGTACATGGTCACGATTTGGATGAAGGGATCTGTTTCTTGTGCATTTTTTATTCTTTCCTTGACATCTGTCTCCTAGGTGCTCACCGCTGCCAGGTGAATTGTTTTCATACTTCTACTAAGGGCATCGACCACCCTATTTTCCTTTCCTTTAATGTGTATGATTTCGAAATCGAACTCGCTAAGGAGGGCCATCCACCTAGATTGTCTAGCATTGAGCTTTGGTTGATCAAACAGGTATCACAATCCACAGTGATCTGTCATAAGCACAAACTTTCTTCCCAGGAGGTAATGCCTCCACATTTTCAAGCCATGCACTATGGAAGCTAGTTCTAGATCATGGGTCACATAATTGACTTCATGCTCATTCAATTTTTGGGATTCATAACATATCACACTTCCTTCCTGCATAAGGACACCTCCGAGCCCTTCCTTACAGGCATCTGTGCACATGAGGAAGTCAGCTTCTGGATTGGCGATCTTCAACACGGGTGCATGGGTCATTATATGTTTCAGGGTTTGAAATCTTTCTTCACACTTCTGTGTCCACATGAATTTTGTCCCCTTCTTCTGGAGGGTAGTAATTGGACAACCAATCTTGGAGAATCCTTTTATAAATCTCTTATAGTATCCTGCTAATCCCATAAAGGATCTGACATCCGAAACATCCTTTTTGGTAGGCCATTCCATAATAGACCTGATTTTGTCAGGGTCTACTACTACTTCTTCTTCGGAGAGAACATGGACTAAGTAATGTATTTTATTCAGGAAGAATTCACATTTGCTGAATTTGGCATAGAGATGATGTTCTCTTAGCACTTGCAACACAAGTCTAAGATGCTCTTCATGCTCTTTTATGTTCTTGGAGTAAATTAATAGATTGTCAATAAAAACAAGCACAAATTTGTCTAGGAATTTGCTGAGTACATTGTTCATCAAGCACATAAAAGTGGCAGGGGCATTGGTCAACCCAAATGGCACCACCACAAACTCATAGTGACCATACCTCGTTCGAAAGGCAGTTTTATGGATGTCTTCAGCCTTGATTCAGACTTGATGGTATCCTAACCTCAAATCAATCTTTGAGAAAATCGATGCACCCCCCAATTGATCGAACATGTCATCGATCCTGGGCAAGGGGTACTTGTTCTTTATAGATACCTTATTGAGTTGCCTATAATCTATACATAGTCTAAGGGTACCATCCTTCTTTTTCACGAACAAGACTGGTGCTCCCCATGGAGACACGCTAGGCTGAATATAACCCTTATCCATCATTTCTTTTAATTGGAACTTGAGTTCAACTAACTCGGGTGTTCTCATCCGGTAGGGTGTCCTAGAAACTGGCACCACTCCCAGTGAAATTTCTATCGATAAGTCTATGTCCCTTCTCGGAGGTAAACCCGGTACCTCTTCCGAAAACACATCTCTGTATTCTCTCAGGATAGGGTGATCGTCCAGGCTTGGTTTTTCACCTTCGATTGTCTTGAACTCCTGTATTGCATATAGGGGACATCCCTTTCGGCAATACTTTCTCATTTGCAGAGCTGATATTTGTCTCACCGAGATATGTTTTCGGATCCCTTGAAGGGTTATCTTTTTCCCTTCTTTACTTACACATTCTAATGTTTTGTGGTAACAATCCAATCTGGCTTTATGGGTGGCTAGCTAGTCCATACCAATCAACATATCATACGATCCCAAGGGTAATAAGTTAAGGTTTGTTTGGGTGGGGAATATACCTAACATCAATTGGCAGGCTGGTATAACCTCTGCTACCCTTCTTTTGGTGCCAGTGGCTAACTATACCAACCATGGCTTGGTATGTTTTTGTGGCTGTAGTTTACACTTATCAACAACTTTAGGGCCTATATAACTCAAATTTGAACCAGGTTCAATTAAAACAGACACTAGATGGTTGGAAATCATACCTTCTATTTCCACTACTGAAGATTGGTGGTCGGCTTTGTTATTATCCAAGGCTGCATAAATTTGTGGCTCACTCCTGGCAACATCATTGACGGTAGTAGCTTCTTGGATGTAATAAATCCTCCGACTATTCTGTTGTCGGTGTGGACAGTCTCTCAATAGATGTTCTTCCCCACAACCCCAACATTTCAAAGGTTCTCTCTTTGGGTTATCAGTCTTCACTGATATGGTTCCAGAAGTTTTATTTCCGCTCAAGGAGGGAAAATTTTGCTGGTTCATACTCCGGGCTGGGAAGCTCATTCTTGGGTTCTTCTTATAGTTCTTATATCCTGGGGATTTAATTCCCCTTTTATGAAATCTTGAACTATTCTTCTTTTTCCATCCCTCGCGAGGTTCTGCTCGATGCCCAAACTGTTCATGACAATAGGTTGCCTTTCGAATAGTGCCTTCTAGAGTCTTTGGCTCATCAAATTCAATTCTATTTCGATAGTCCTCAGGTAGTCCACTGATGAAGCGTTGCACCTTTTCCTTTTCTGCCTTGATATAGGGTACATACCTCAACAAATCAAGGAATTTGTTGACATATTATTCTATAGTGAGTTGTCGCAGTTTGATTTCATAAAAATCTTTACTCTTTTCATCGAAATATTTTTCCGACAGATACTTCTTTCGGAAGTATTTCTCAAACCGTTCCCAAGACAGGTACTCTTCGCGAACCCCTTTCATATTCTTAAGGTATTCCCACCAAATGGAAGCCTTTCCGTTCAATTTGAAGGTGGCCACTCAGGCCTTCATATTTTCTGAAAAGTCATGGGCTCTAAAATACTTCTTTAGTCCAAGTGTCAAGGCCTCTTCTTCCTCTCCCTTCTTTATTTCACCATTGAAGGAGGGTGGTTTGGATTTTCTGAATTCTTTGAATTTACAACCTTTGGACGAGTTTTTCTTCTTCTATTTCTTTTGGGAATAGGAAATGGTTCTGATGCTAGAAGTTCCCTCTGAATCGCCAGCTTCCTTCTCAGAGCAATCATCCGACGCTTGTCCTTTACCTCTGGGGTGGACCTTTTTCGAGGTGCTCCTCTCACTGTGACCATTGATATGACCATGTTTTTGAGTTTTAGGTTGATGCTACATTTGTCTTTGTAGATCGGATAAACTCTGCAGTAAAACTGTGTTAATTTTTGTTTTCTTTTCTTGTTCTTTCGTCATCCTTTCATTGTCGGCCTTACAGCTTTGTAATTCGACCATGAGACTCCTCACAGTCTTGGCTAGATCTGGAGGGGTCCCTACTGCCCTTCTTTTGTCACACTCTTCATCTCTATTGTGGGAGCCCTCTCCCACTTCATGGTGAGTCACCATACTATGTGTTGATAAATTCCCGCGATTGATCTTTCGCTTGTGTGCAAAAGGAAAAACGTTGGTTGTTAGTTGATATTTATATTTATTTATATCTAGTACATAATTCATATTTTCACATGTACACACACACAATAGGTATTTTTCATTCTTAACTTCATCTTTTTGATTAGGAAGGTTAAGACAGGGGGTTACTCTTTTTAAGAGTGTTCCGAACGAAGCTTCTACACAAATCGTTTATGAGCCCAAGCAGGCTGAGTGTTGTAACCATGCTCTGATACCAATTTGTCACATACCTGCTGCGGTGTAATAGATTTTTCACCTTTTCTCGAGGGACAGAATCCCCAAAAACCTATAGAGCTTAGCACAGGCGACATATGCCACCTCTGCCTCGACAGAGTCTCTGCGCAACTTCCCTATCTTAAGGATCGTTCAGTTTATTTTATGAGCTGAAGCGGCCCCTCTTGATTCCCAGTTGGAAATCTTATTCCAATCAATCTACAGGTCCTTTTAGAATCTCCCCTATGCGAACAACACTAGGCATGAGCTCCAATACTCACAAGCGACCATAGTGCTATGACCAAGGCCTACTCCCAAAGGCGCTTGTCACAACTCACCATCTCGCGAGTTTGTGAGTCGAAGGGTTGAATCTCTGTGCTCTTCCCGTGTGAACCTCCAAAACTTGGAAGTCAGCGAGGATTGACCTTCTTTTCACACTTCTCACAACTCGCCACTTTGTGAGTCATAGCGTCAAGCTCCCGTGCTTGTATCTCACAAATCCCCGAGATGCGAGAAGTCAATGGAGTGTTGACTCCATTTTCCCAGGGTACGCGTGTCCACTTGTCAACCACGTGGGCCCCACCTTGTGGTTCCGCCACGTGTCCACACTCATGCCTCAGCTCTTAGGACTTTGCAATTTATGATGTCGAGAAGAGGTTCTCTCAACCTCTGAACCTCTGAAGGCGTGATGAAGCTCCTGATCTAATGGTCCTCCCTTGACCTGCAACTTGAAGCACCCAACTCCTGGGCTCTCATCTTACGAACCTCCGAGTTCAGGAGATCCCTCAATTTCTACCACCTATCCTCCTCAGATGGATGGTCCTGATCTTCTCGTGACTTCACCACTTACAAAGTCTAGGCACCCAACCTTGGCACCTTCCCTTCACGAAACCCCGAGAAGCGATGTTAGCTTTCCCTCTCGCATTCTCTATATTCACGACTTCGCAAGTTGAAGGGTTGAACTCTTGTTCCGTTATCTCACGAATCCCTGAGATGCGAGAGGTCAACGAGTGTTGACTCCTTTCACTAGGTGACACGTGTCCGCCTATCTATCACATGGGCCCACCTTGCGGTTCTACCACGTGTCCCTCATCCCCAGCTTTGGCACTTTGCGACTTCGATTCCCAAAGCGCTACCTCCTTTGTATCCCGACACCCGAAGTGCCGAGATCCCAGAATCCTTGCTACTCCTTATCGTAACTCGTGACTTTGGGACTTTCGGGACAAAATTCTTGACCTCCTATCCGCCGATATGATGAAATGTCGAAATTCTGACACGTCGTCAACACAGGTCCCAGCACAAAACTTCCCGCCTTTTTGGAGTTTTAGACTTCGTGAATTCATGAATCCTGATGCTAAGATTTCGGTTCTTCAACCCACAAAACCCCGAAATACCGAGTTTCGATGCACTTCACCAATAACTAGCTCACACAAATCCTTTCTCCCATTCAGGACTTCACCTTTCGCGACCTCATGAATATTGAGGCAAGGGTTTTAACCTTTCAACTCGTGAATCCACGAAATGAGATTTCACAAGTGATCCAACGGTTCTTGTCGACTCAGATCCTACGGTTCGATTTCTCCCAAACTTAAAACTTGAAAAATAGGCTTACTGTAACTCCCTTGCTCCTCTACAGGATTTGACGGCTCTTGAGACTTCACGAATTCTCCACGGATAATTTCTACCATCCAATGCTTCCTTGACGACTCTTGTGAAGTGAACACAGTAATTCCTTCTCTGCTATTTTGGGATTTCAAGAGGATCGTTCTTCCTCGTACAGGGTTACTAAGACTTGCACCTTCAAATCCTTTTCCAGGTTCTTGGTGAGCTTTCTAAGAAGGGTGTCTCTATGGGGAGATCTATCTAGGGTATTACCTGAAACAGATAAGGGTATAGATTTCCAGAGAACAGACTTGAAGTCTGAATTAATTCAATATGCGTATAAATAGAGATTGATAAAAGATAAGCCATATGTAGTCTTTCCATTATAAGTGTGCAACCACCATTTCTTAATCAAAATACTACACAGGCAATCTTATACTCAAACCATTCATAAAAATGCATAGACTGTGAGAATACATGTCAACATATAAATTTCAAGATGCAGGATGTAAAACACTTATCAGAAATAACACCAGATGTGATTGCAACTGTTGAGAGGGGTGCTCGTTTCCACCCAACCGTAGGCTCAGTGACTCCCAATGGATTTACCACTAGCCACCCCTGAGCTAAGACCACGATGCTGTGAGACTGCGTATCTGTTTGGTAGTGAATGAGAATGAAGGTTACTCTCCTTCTTCTCTCCTATCAATCATTCTATGTTTTTCTAGAGTTCCCCTTCCTCTTTCCCTTGCATGTGCCCTTGATCGCCCACACTTCCTTCCTTTTCTCTATTCGGCAAGGTTGTGTGTGGCATGATTTTCCTCACAGTGGTCAGGTCTAAGGACTCTACGGATGGGCAGTTCACCCCCATCCCTCATTACTCATGAGGAGCCCTTTACCTACCAATCCTGACGAGTCATTTAATTCGGGGCCAACGAGCCTCTCTTGGTTCTCCAGGCTAGTGAAGTCCAAATACAATATTGGTTTCGGTGGAAGTTAACGCCACCATTCCAGGTGCCTTCCACCACCTTTCTTCAACCATCGTGGTCTCTTTTTCAGCACCTTCCCCTCTCAGCAGTCCTGCAATATATATATATTTAGATTCATCGACCTTTTCCACAAGGTCCATTCACATCACACATTCACATTTTTGAGTTTGCCATAGTTCTTGATCAATATAGTTATTTTTACAAACTGGGGGAAATAGGGTGTTACATACAATGTTGCTTACTTCAGGTTTCACCTCTTTGTCCTTAATCGACAACAACATGTGAGTTATCCCATTCTTCTCTAGGGTGTATGTGTTCTTTCTCCCATCATGAATCACATTCCTGTCATATTGCCACGTGATCTGAAAATAGAAGGCTGACTTGTTATGCTATGCAAGCACCCTCTACCTCATAAAATAAATCTTAACAGGACCTTTCTTCATGTGTTAAAATGTGCAAACTTGTTTATGTGTTAAGTTTTGGTTCTTCTTTGCAATGTTTATGTGTGAGGAAATGTATGTTTAAAAGGTCAATCATGTGCTATAAACCAATGTACAGCAATATAAAATGCAGCAAATAACACATCAAAAACACAACAATACCAAGATGATAAAGGAGTTCACCCCTCTCTGGGCTACATCTCCTTGAGCCTCCTTCAATGGACTTGGCTCTTTGGGATTAGTTTGTCAAATTCTCTTTACAAGCTGCTGCTCAAATCCAATGGATTTACAGACTGTACCATTGGATTCAGAATACATAAAAACCCCAAAAATGACTGTTAAAACTCTGCAAATGGACAATGGCTCATCCAACAATGACCTCTTCTACATGTGACCTCCAAGCTTCCCTGAGCTTGAATGAGGAAAAAACACCTGTAAAAGTCCTCCAATGGATCTGAAACCTATCCCAATGTGTTCAGAGCATAATAAACAGTCAGAAATGACTATTCAGTCTCAGAAAATGGATATTTGCTCATCTGAGCAATGCCTCAAACAATGAGGGCTTTAAGGCTCCTGAAGCTTCCCCAAACTTCAAAATGTGAAAAAACTACAAATGGGCTCTTCAAATGCCTGTGAAAATGGTTCCAATGGACTCAGAACATCCAAAAACCCCTAGCTGGGCTTTTTCGGCACCTGATTTGGCCAAAAACTCCAAAAGTTATGGCTTCTGCCATTTTTCCCCTTCAAGCTCTGTTACTGGTTCGCCATTCTGCACCTGTGGGAAAGTGAACCTGGCTCTTGAGCGTGTTTGTGTGCATGAACCCAGCACCCACGCGTGTTTCGAAAATGGTGCAATATGTCGAACAGTTACCCGGAATCAAGCCCCCAAAGACGGAGGTGTTGGGCACATGGGGGGACCATATGGCCACGTTTCCCGTGCCAAATAGGGCTAGGTTCCATGCGTATAAAGGCTCCCGTTCTATGGTTAACTGTGGGTGTGACATGTGGTGGGCATGTGGTTCAACCATTGGTAAAACTCCAAAAGCCCGCGCAATATACAAAGTCATATGTGAAACCATATAATATAACCACGGTTTAATTCACCACCGCGCGCACAAACATATGGATATGGTTATAACCATTGGTTTATAAAACACAATGCACATATTAATATATGGTCATGTATCAACATATACAACCATGGACCACACCTTTCATACCCCGTGCGAATGTATGTGGTCACATGCAATACAAGGTAACCGTGGGTTAACACAACACATTTCCCGCGCCAATATATATAACAGGGTCATATGTGTTGGTATAGAACCGTGGGTTTTAACCCACAACTCCCGCGCTCTCTTTTTAAATGGTGGTCACGTGTTTGCGTTCGTGTGACCCAGGGGCGAGGGCTCCGTTCCATTCAAAACCCCGCGCATAAATTTAAAACAGTCATATGGAATTGCATAGAACCGGGGTCGGGGCTCAGCCCTGGCCCGACCCCCCACCGGTTTAACCTAATTCAACTTTAAATAAATTAAAATGCATATGGTTATTAAAACCAAAACGTGGCGCGTTGGTTATGTGGAAAATGCAAAGGCTTTACATGGCGCGTGGACATCCGCGGTTCAAAACTGGTGGCTTAACAAAATTTTGAACAACCAATTAGCCAATAACGGGGTGCCACGTGGCAACCCTTGATTGGGCCACGTGGCACCCATCTATTCGTCCATAAAAATGCCACGTGTCGTAAAATTACTCGCCCATTGACAACCAATCAACAATTTCCACGTCACCATCGACACATCACCTGCCACGTGTGCCACATCATCTGTACGGCTGCCACGTCATCTGTACGACCTATGCCACGTCAGCTGTACGACCTACCCAGTCAGCATCATTTTTTTTCCTATTTGGCTTAGTGAACAGATCGTGATAACTTCTCAATACGGACTCCATTTGCGAAAGTAAATATACCGTCGAAATCAAGAGAACGAGACAGACGCAATGGTACTGTTTTCGTTGCATTCTGAGCACTTTGAATTTTGAGCAAATTTTTGACCCCTGGTCCAGATTCTGATCATGCCTTCCCACTGAAAGGCTTTTGGACCCACAAAAGATTATAATCATCGATCTGAGTTTAAATACTCTTCTTCTTTCAAGTTATATCAACTGATTTTACTTGAAAAGCCTTTTTCAACAATCACCTGGGTACTTTGACATGTCGGGCACTTCAATTGGCTATGTCCCTCAACCACTGCTCTCTGACTGCTGCTGACCCACTGTTCTCTCTGCACTTGGAAGACTGCCAACCTTCCCACTGAGAATCAAGTCCCTTTTTCAAACTCTTTGGACATCAACAATCCGCTCTCCAATGGCTGCTAAATTTTCCTGCGACATCTTGTCACAAACCAAGAAAACCATCAATCTTGAAAATGAATTAAACAAGACTGAAAAATAATGACAGCAAAGTCTTTTTGCTCTTCAAGCAAGCTGTCACATATTGTGCTTCATCAAAGCACATGGTGTTTTCCTCCATCTCAATGTACTCAAAATTGACTTTCAAGACAACAACACCATCGACTAAACATAAGTCGAGAACCATGAACGACCAACATAGTAGTCAAGCAATATCGACACAAGTAGAGACTCATGGGAAATGTATCAAGCTTCCAAAATGACAAGTCAAAAACCATGATAAACAATCATGCGACAATCATGACTCATACATGATGAACTAACATCAAGTTCATTGTTTATGCACTTTCAAAATCAAATGCATATGCATAGCTCTTCAATTCTCCTTCCTGTAGAAACATAGGTGCTCAAACCCAAATCATGTAGGTGCATAAGAGCTGAAAATGAAAAGTATATGTGGCTGTAATAAAATGGACAACATACCCCTCTTTTACATGTTCTTGAATGAGGGGGTATAACACAAGTATGCTTACCATAATAAATGCATTCACATGCCAACTTGCATCTTTGCAACTTATGACAAACTGCTGCAACTTGTCAACTTCAACAAAAGTGAATAGCTAAGGCTGAAATGTGCATCTATTGCAGAAAAAATGAAAGCCTTACTTACGCAAGAAATCAATCCATTTCTTACCATGCCAACTCAATGGCAAATTCTTCTACTAAAAGTCATCTTCTTGTGAATCATCTTGACTCACATCAATGATGGAATCTCCTCTTCCATTCTTGTCAATCTTTGGATCCAACTACTTCTTGTGCCTTGGATGAGAGGTTGGATGTAATGTCCAACATTGGTCAATGAGATGACCACTCTTCTGACAATCAGTGCAAATCTTTTGCATTTTCTCTTCATGTTGCCTTTGCTTGGAAAGTTTCCTGAAAATGGACTTTCTTTTCCAACACTTTGAAACATGATGGTTATATAAACCACAATATGTACATGGCCTTTTTCCATTTTTATATGCAGATTTATCATGCTTAACATAATCAAAAGCAACTGAGTTATAGGCAGATTTATACCTTGAA
>ML798274.1:41878-62041 GCA_009831015.1 Picea engelmannii | reverse complement strand
TCACCCTTCCAGCTTGTTTATGGGATTGAGGCAGTTTTCCCCACTCAGCTTGCCTTGCCTGTGGCAAATATTCTCCATGACTATGAAGGGGAACCTAATATTATGCTCAGAAGAATTCATCAGATGGTGGAGGTGCAGCAGACTAGAGAACAGGTCCTGGACAGAGCTTATCATTGCCAGCAAAGGATCAAGCAGGTTTTTGACAGAAAAAACAAGAAGAAAAAGTTTGAGCAGGGTGATTTGGTACTCAAGTGGGATGCACCCAGACAGGAGAAGGGAAAACACAATAAATTCGATGCCCTCTGGTTCAGGCCTTTCAAGATCCTCGAAGTATTTTCCAATAACACTTATAGGCTGCAGGATCTGGAAGGCAATGAAGTCTTCAATGGCCCAGTTAATGGGCACTTCTTAAAGAAATGTTTTATGTGAGCCGCAGTCGGCTCATTTTGTTTAGTTTTGTAAATATTGTTTTGCGTTTTTGTTTCTCATTTTTTTTGGACTAATAAATGACTCCATAGCCCGATAGCAAAGGCACTAAGTCTGCAAAAGAGTTCTTAGAGCATCACAGGGACGACTCTATCCCCCATGGAGCCAAATGTTAGCGATATTTCTTGCTAAGGGGTTTAGATATCAAAAGAATGGATTAAAACCCACTTGTCCAAAGTTTCAGGAAAAATGCGCCCATGGTAAGCAGCAAGCAAGTCCGGGCGGTCCATATTTGCGTGCACAAATCGACAGCGCACAGCAATTTTCAGACCCCCCTTGCCTTTCGATCTTTAAGCGAGGGGGGGGGTCTGAGATCGGGGGTGCAACTCTCTGACAACCCAGATGAGCGCGCCCGGATCAACGACGATGAAGACCTTTTCGGACCCCCCCCACCTTTCTACCTTTAAGCGGAGGGGGGGGGGTCCGAGATCCCATGTGCAGCTTCCCGACGGCTAGGATCGTAGCGCCCAGATCAACGGCGCTCATGTAGTCCCGCTCCTCTCAGCTACCCTGTGTTTAACCAGTGTGGGCCCTCCTCCTGTCATTTTATTCTCTCTCCCGTCTTCCCCCTATCTACCTGACTGTCTTCCGCCACGAATCATCCCTTGTTACCCCTCCTTGTCATCACTCTCACTTCTCGCCATCACTCCTACCATACACCATGTCCGTCTCTCAAGCTATTTGGTTGTTCCAAGTGGCGGTGCAAGAAGTATTCCCTATCCCGAGATGCTGAGTTGGCTGGGCCGTTATCAATCCCGAGAAGCAGTTATTAAAGCGGTTGGTGGTGGTTAGACATCGTCTCCGTCATAAATGGGGACGTCCCGCAATGAATTAAAAGCATGTCGATTCGCCGAATAAACTATCAGAAGACTGATCGCGTCTGCCATAAGTTGCATGACCATTCAAATATCGCAGCTCTGTGTTGTCAGAAGCCATGCAGACGCAAAGCCTTCAATGCAGTTTCTTGGTTCCGCCACTGATTGTTATTTTTGAGTATATGTAGGCATTTTTGCCATTTTTGTATGAATCGATGGTAGAGCTAAGCTCCCGACTGTAAGGTTTCAGCCATACTCTAGTTTCCTGGTTATGCCTCTGTGTTTGAGACTTCTTGGTTTATGACAAACAGTTTCCTTTCTTATCCATCTTTGTTTCATCTTTGCTGGGGGGTTCACAGTTGAAGGATTCACGTGGACTTAACAATCTTGTTGCGATAAAGGATTTGTTGTGGCATCATTGTATTCTCTGGTATATGTATTTGAATATAAAAGGATTTTGTATTTGAATGCATTTCTTCTTCAATCTGTGATGAACCTGATGTTCATCGTGGATCACTGCGCCTTCTTGCATAAGTCTTCCACCTACTCACCCTTTTACTACGACTCACTGTTTGAAGTTTATACAAGACCTCATTCGTTCATGCATGCCTGGTCTGGTTTCTGAGTTGAGATTGTGCTGTTTCGAGTTTCCCTCCATTTGATCAACCTTTAAAACAAACTGTGACATTGAATCTGATGGGCTTCGGGCTCTTCTCCTGCTAGCAATCCAGGAGTGACTTCCAAATGCCAACAGTATAGAACCGTGGGTTTTAACCCACAACTCCCGCGCTCTCTTTTTAAACGATGGTCACGTGTTTGCGGTCGTGTGACCCGGGGGCGAGGGCTCCGTTCCATTCAAAACCCCGCGCATAAATTTAAAACGGTCATATGGAATTTCATAGAACCAGGGTCGGGGCTCAGCCCTGGCCTGACCCCCCACCGGTTATAACCTAATTCAACTTTAAATAAATTAAAATGCATATGGTTATTAAAACCAAAACGTGGCGCGTTGGTTATGTGGAAAATGAAAAGGCTTTACATGGCGCGTGGACATCCGCAGTTCGAATCTGGTGGCTTAACAAAATTTTGAACAACCAATTAGCCAATAACGGGGTGCCACGTGGCATCCCTTGATTGGGCCACGTGGCACCCATCTATTCGTCCATAAAAATTCCACGTGTCATAAAATTACTCGCTCATTGACAACCAATCAACAATTTCCATGTCACCATCGACACATCACCTGCCACGTGTGCCACGTCATCTGTACGGCTGCCACGTCATCTGTACAGCCTATGCCATGTCAGCTGTACGGCTTGCCCAGTCAGCATCATTTTTTTTTCCTGTTTGTCTCGACGAACAGATCGCGATAACTTCTCTATACGGACTCCATTTGCGAAAGTAAATATACCGCCAGAATCAGGAGAATGAGACAGACGCAATGGTACCATTTTCGTTGCATTCCGAGCACTTTGAATTTTGAGCAAATTTTTGACCCCTGGTCCAGATTCTGATCACCACGGTCTACCCAATAATAGATGAAAAACATCCATGGGAATGACATCACACAATATATTATCGTTATATCCTCCTATATTAAATTCAACTAAACATTGTTTAGTGACATTTACTTGATGTCCTTTTTGTAGCCACAAAACTCTATATGGGCTTGGGTGTTCAATCATCTCCAACTCCATCTTTTCTACCATCTCTGTAGAAATGAGATTGCCTGTGCTACCACTGTCCACAATGACCTTGCATACCCTGTCTTTGGTTTTGCAAGCATTTCGAGAAAGACTATTCCTTTGCACTGGATTCTTCGCCTCCTCTTCTGGCATTAAGAGAACTTTCCTCATCACCAGTGATCTTTTGCCTTCAACATCCTCTACCTCAACATTCCTCCTTTGTGCTTTGGCAATGTGAGTCTCACCTCCTTCTTTCTTCTTATCTAGACATTCATAAGACTTGTGTCCAACCTTTCCACATGTGAAGCATTTCACCACTCCACCTCTTCCTCTTCCTCTACCTTTGGTACGAGGAAAAATGTTTCCATCAACATACTAAGCTCTCTGTTCGGTATACTACCCTCTCTATGAGATTACACCTCTATCAGTTTGATTCTGAGGTTTCTTCCACTCTTCCTTGGGTTTCTGATTTCTATCCTAGGAAACTAATTTTCCTCTGGCTTGACTTCTGCCTCAGCCTATTTGACCTTGTTTTTGGCTCAGCTTCTCTTCAGCTTTTAGAGCCATCTGATAAGCATCTTCCACCGTTCGGATGGTCATCATGCTCATCTCATCCTGAATGTCATATCTCAGACCATTCATGTACCTGGCAACCTTTTCATCATCACTTTCGCGATGACCTGCCCTGATGTTCAGTTTGTAGATTTCTTCAGTGTACTCCTTTACTGACATCAACTTCTGTCTCAAATTATGCATTCTCAGAAACATAGTAATTTGGTAATCCCTAGGAATAAATTTCACCTTCGTCTTTGTGATCATCCTATCCCAACTCTTGATTTTCTGCTTGCCTTTGCAACATCTGTCAACTTGTAGTTCATCCCACCATAATGATGCACGTCCTTTCAATCTTGTGACAACATGTTTGACCTTTTTGTCTTCCTCGACATCTTCATAGTCAAAATATGTGTCTAGAGCTCTAATCCAGTCTAGAAGCTCTTCAAAATCTAGGTTTCCTTCATATACTGGAATATCCATTTTTACTCTTGCACCCATTCTTGCAAGAACCCTAATCAGGCATTCATTTGCTGCATCTTTTGCTGCAACTTCTTCTCCTTCATGTCCAACTTCATCTTCACTTTCAGATTCACTGACATCTCCAAAATCGACTGTGCACCTCTCTTTTATTTCCATGTCCATGACTCTAGCATGTAGGTCATGTATATCTCTTTCCATGGCTGGATTTGTCACCTGCCTACCCGTTTCTCTTGACATCTCCCTATCCTCTAGTGGATCGGGTGTTTGTCTGTCTCTTCTTCTTGGTGGCATGGATGATATTTTCTTTCTCACTTTCCCTGTCTGAAGTATACAAACAGATTCAAGCTCTGATACCACTTGACGCAGACCTATCGGCCCTCGGGCCGAGATCCATTCACAGGATCATTCTTTATCTCCCTTGAGCAAAATTGGCTCTTTAGATTCCCTGCTAGAATCACAAATTATCGATCCACATGTCCTTTCGAAATCTCCCCTGTGCGAACAACATTAGGTGTGATCTCCACTTCTCCATGCGACCATAGCACTATGATCAAGGCCTAACCCAAAAGGTGCTTGTCACAACTCGCCACTCGTGAGTTCGAGAGTCGAGGCTCCCGACTCTTCTTTTCCAATCTCGCGATACCCGAGATCATGAAATGGGTATAGCTCCCCTCTGTTAGTGCCCTCCATGCATGACCATCGGCTAAGCTTAATGCTATCTCCTCTCTCTACTCACCACTTCGCAAGTTGTGGCATCCGACCTTGGCACCTTCCTTTCACGAAACCCCAAGAAGCTATGTTGAATTTTCTCCTCGTGTTCTCACTACTTGTGACTTCACGAGTCGAAGGGTTGAACTTTCATTCCCTTATCTCATGAATCCCTGAGACGTGATAGGTCAACAGGTGTTGACTCCTTTCACTAGGTAACACGTGTCCACCTATCTATTGCATGGGTCCACCTTGCGGTTCTACCATGTGTCCCTTGTGTCCAGCTTCGGCACTTCGCGACTTCGCTTCCCAAAGCGCTACCTCCTTGTATCCTGACCCCCAAAGTGCCAAGATCCAAAAATCCTCACCACTCCTTATCGCAACTCCCGACTTCAGGACTTTTGGGACAAAAGTCTCGACTTCCAATCCGTCGATATGCCGAAATGATGAAATTCTGACACGTCATCAACGTGGGTCCCATAATGAAACTTCCTGCATTTTTGGAGTTTCAGACTTCGCGACTTTGTGAATCCTGATGCTAAGATTTCAGCTCTTCAACCCACGAAACCCCTGAATGCGCGAAAGGCACGATGAGACTCTGATCCAATGGTCCTCCCTTGACCTGGATCCTACAACTGTCCTAGCTCCTCGCGATTTCTCCACTTGTGACTTGGAGCACCCAATATTTGGGCTCTCACCTTGCAAACCTCCGAGTTCGCAAGATCTCTTGATCTCTGCCACCTGTCCTCCTCCGATGGATGGCTGTGATTCTCTTGCGACTTTGCCGCTCGTGAATCTTGATGCAAAGGTTTTAAACTTTCAACTCACCAATCCACGAAATGAGATTATGCAAGTGAATCCAACGACCCTTGTTGGCTTAGATCCTACAACCCGATTTCTCCCGAGATTTCACTTAGAAAAACACTTGCCATAACTCTCCTTGCTCTTCTACAATATCTGACGGCTCTTGGGACTTCATGAATTCTCCACGGAGAATTTCAACCGTCCAATTCCTCCTTGACGATTCCTGCAAAATGAACAAAGTGTTCTTTAACGAAACTTATCCACCTACAAAACAACGTCGTTGCACCTTCTTACAACACTTAAAGGCACTAGCCCTCTTGAGATTATCTTTGACAACTTTGAAGACTCTATCCCTCCTGAGCTTTCTCCACAATTCAAGTCTTCAAGAAGACACCTGCACGCACTCCTTGCGGCAATTCTTCAAATACTTCCAAGTATTTGAACCTCTTCGACTCTGCGCACTCCCTGCGATAGAAGTACTTGAACAATTTCGCTCAGGCTGCAAACACTGAGACTCTACTCAGCCAACGCACACTTTGCATGGCTCTTATGCTTAACTTACACTTTTTCTAGAATGAGAACGATATTATCCCTCCCGAGCTTGCAGAGTTGAACTCTGAATTCTGTCAACACACACCTTGTAGACAATTTCACTGCACTCCTTCCAGGAAAACTCTTGCTCAGACAGAGAAACAATTGAAACTCATTCTTTACTCTCTCAGACTTCAAATGCTTAACATGAAATCATACATACATGGCATAAAAGAAAATGTATATTAGAAAGAGTAAAACAATCACGAGCATAACATTTAATCATGCATACACAGAAAGTATTTGAACACCATGAGTCTGGATCAAAGCTTCATATATTAATCTCAGAACTTCTGTACATGGGTTCTTCTACACAATTTTTTGCTTCTTCTTCTCTATGCTCTAATTATCATGCTACTGTTACAATGATACAAGTGAGGGTGTCTATATCCATTTTCCCTTCGGCTCCTAAAACCATCTAATCTAAGAATTTAAAGCTACCTACTTACATTTACTAGCATAAATGCTTCTTAATCCTTCAGACGAGAGCGGGACACTCAAGGTCTGATTACAATCTACAAGTACGCCCTTTCTTAGTTGTCTCATTTAAGTTTGGTGTATCCAACTTCAAAATATTTCAAACAATTCATCATGTGACAAAATGCATCGGTCTTTGTCCCCCACTCGCTTGTTGTTGGCGATGCTCTTGCATCAATTTATAAGCTTACAACCTAGGTGGTCGACCACAGGAGGGTCGAACCACCTCTAAATTCGGAAAATTATAATAAATGCGGCCATAACTAATCGCCCTCTTTGGACAACTGAAATTGAGTTGTCTTGAGCTTAATAGCTGGAGGGAGCGATGATAAACAAAACCCATGTGCCTGATTTGTCCATCACTAGCCTCCAATACCATAACTGCCAACTCGCCTTGTGTTTTTGTGCAATACTGGGTGCTAGAATGAGTGCCGGATTGGTTACCGGAACGAGTGCTGGAACGAGTGCTGGATCAAGTGTTAGAACTGGAAACATGGTGCGTTTTTCCCTGTAACAATAGAAAAACATGAATTAACTCTTGGAAACCACAAAACATGATGAATTCAACTTGATTTAATCATAAAACACGAATTACACGTACCTCATGCCGATTATACCATTTTATCATAAAATTATTCAAAAAGCTCCTCAAAAACATGCAAAACATATATGTACATGCGACAAAAATGTATAATAACCATCATAAAAATGATCATATCTCGGGCTCAACAACAACCCTAGTATAACACCATGTAGTATAATTAGGCACCACAAAACAACGCACCGAGAAGGGACTGAGAAAGATATCGAAGAGGAGGATGAGCCAGAGGAGGTTTCAGACATGGCAGAGGACCAATCACATGTCACAATTGCCAGCAACTAGGACATTATGCATGAGAATTCCCACTACCGCCATCAACCAGTATGTATTGTCGTGTATCAGATCACGGGACAGAGGAATGGCCGACACTATTAGTAAAAATCTAGGAAAAAAGGGAACCAGAACAATCAGAATGTTCAACGGATTTCATCCAAAGCAAGGAAGGATGGACAAAACATCAACATAGTCACCTGTGGAGGAACAAAGACAGGAAAAGACACTGATCGACAAGAACTTTCATAGAACAATTGGGTGAAGAAGAACACTGAACCAATGAAGTAGTTCGATGCGCCCAAAGAAAAGGAGACTTTTAAGGAAGCTCGAAAAGAATTTTAGAAGAAGGACACAACGTCAACTTCCACTATGCAACTAGCCCATGAAGCCCTAGAATACGAGATGCCACCATCATTGGATCATACCAAAGGAATGCTACCCGAGGGACAAGTAAGTACTATCAAAGACTTTTTTCAATCATGCATCAAAATGTTAAGTGATCCTTCATCTGTGAAAATATTGCAAAACATCCTAGAAAATTTTAGCAATGAGACAGAACAAAAGCTAGAACCAAAAATTGTCAATCATCTACACACAAGAAGAAAAACAAGTAGGGAATTTAGATTGAATGTTAACATTGGGAATTTCAATATGGGAGATATCATACTGGACCTAGGATCCGAAGTGAATGTGCAACCCAAGAAAACCTGGCAATGCATGGGAGAGCCAAGCTTGGGATAATCGAATGTCCAATTAAAACTAGCAAACTAGCATAGGGTCCTACCAATCGAGAGATTGAAAGGAATAACAATAGATCTTGATGGTTTGGGCACTAAAGCAGATTTTGAAGTCATCGAAATAGTAGATGGCACAACACTGTACCCGACACTACTTGGTCTGGACTAGGCATTCGACAACCATACCATAATTAATTTGAAGACCAGGAAAAGGACATTTGAATCCAGAGATTACAGGGTCATAGCACCACTAGATCCATCAAAAGGGGAGAGGTTCGTAGAACCCACTTGCTTAGACTTAGAGGAAATCAACCAGTTGTACAAAAAAACTGCGCGCGAGGTTGATTATGTAAACCCAAATACATACAGGGTACTCAGTTGGCACATTATTACTTCACGCACAACCGATTCAGACACCGTATTAGAAAACTAGCAACAGAAGCTACACAAAATATCCACGAGAAGATGTGCAAGAATAGACTGCGCAGTACGATGGATCAATGTAGAAATCAATGAACCACCCAGTTTCCATGGACTAAATGATTTGGAAACATTCTTAACACAATATGAAGATGAAGTACTAGAGAACGAGAGGCTACTCACACTGGATCTAGCACTCAAGGCCACACCCATGAGATGGTGGGGCGCACACAAGGAGACTATCACAAAATGGTACCAATGTAAGAGGTTACTGCGCATAAGGTTTGGCAAAAAATAGAAAACAACAAACAATGGAGATATGAAGGACTAGGGACACCAACGAAACACGTGGAGGAGTGAGAAACACTATTGAAATTGACACCACCAGAGGAATGGCCTCACCACTTTATTAACACTTTGGAAGGCATACCAGTGAACTGGTATATAGATCAAGAAATGCACAAAGGAACGACAACATGGGCAACACTGCAATAGAACTTACCATCACTTTCTCATTCGACCATGAGAACCCCAACATAGACGTAGCCCTGAATGAATCAGAGGAGTCATCTTCATTGAATAATTGGAAGTAGAACTTATTATCGAAGAGCAGTAGAGAAATAAATAGATATTCAAGGAACTACTATCATGTTACCAGGTATAGGAGGAAATATTGGACGAAGAGGACCCACGTGACATTCAAATTACATAATTAGAAGGAGAGAGAGATGTGAAGGGACCAACAATAGAATCTGAAGTTATTTCTGCACCAATCAAGGTAAATAATGTTAACATTGGAACATCCCAAAATGGCCAGCATTGGAGACTACTGGGATGAACCAACAATAGAAATCATTACAGAATTGTTGCATGAATATAATGAGTTATTTCCTACAACATTTACAGAGATGAAGGGGATAGCAGGAGAACTAGGAGAGATGAAAATACCTCTCAGACCCGAAGCCGAAATGATCATACATTGACCATATAGACTGAACCCCATATATAAACAAAAAGTTAAAGAGGAGATCGACCGGATGCTCGAAGCCGGCATAATCGAACCAATCGAGGAATCATAATGGTTAAGCCTGATGGTCGTACAGGACAAGAAACAAGGAAGAGGGATTAGGATATGCGTCGACTTGAGGAAATTGAACGATGCATGCCTACACGACCCATTCCCTACACCATTCACAGATGAAGTGCTAGAGAATGTGGGGGGACATGAAGCTTACTCATTTACCGATGGATTCTTAGGCTACCATCATATCAAGATAGCACAAGAGGACAGATACAAAACCACGTTCGCGACATAATGGGAATCTTATCAATATACAATCATGCCCTTTGGATTGAAGAATGCACCAACAATATTCTCCAGAATGGTTATCGCAACATTTAAAGAATTCATCCATCAGTTTCTCAAAGTATACCTGGACAACTGGACAATCTATAGCCTATTGAAAAACCATGTGGAAGTTTTACATTTGATGCTAGAATGATGCAGACAGTGTCATATATCCCTAAACACAAATAAATGTATATTTGGAACACTGTTTGGGATACTGTTGGGCCATATAGTATGCAAACAAGGGATATTGGTCGATCCAGAAAAGGTCGCAATCATCATTAATTTACCAGTGCCGAAAATAGTCCGTCAGCTACGAGCGACGTTAGGACACACATGATACTATCTTAAATTCATCAAAGGATATGCACAGATCACAACACCAATGGAGAAGATGTTAAGGAAGGATACAAAGTACCAATGGAATGACAAGTTCCAACACAGTCTGGATACCTTGAAGGATAAGATGGTCACTGCACCGATATTAGTATTTCTAGATGGGGAAAGACATTCCATGCGCATGTAGATGCATCAACGATATCACTTGGAGCTATCTTAACGCAACCAAGAGTAGGATATTTGGATCACTCGATAGCATTTGCAAGTAGAAAACTATCTGATTCCAAATAGAACTATAACACAACGGAAAGAGAAGGCCTAGCTATGGTTTATGCACTTCAGAAGTTCATACACTACCTACTGGGAAAACATTTTAAGATGTTTATAGATCACTCAGCCCTAAAATACCTAGTCAAAAATCCAGTGTTGGGGGGGAGAATCTGTCGATGGTTACTATTATTTCAGGAATTTGACTTCGAAGTGATCATCAAACCAGGAAAACTAAATACAGGACCTGACCATCTATCACATGTCACAAATGGAGAAGAACCCACCAGCTTAGAAGACAAATTTATGGATGCACATTTATTCTCAGTACAGATTGCTGATGACCACTTTGCAGAGATCATCCAATACTTGAGAACAGGTATCGCACTACAAGACTATACCACTACACAGAAAAAGAACCTGGTAGTTTGCGCAACTGACTATCAACTAATCGTCGGACACCTATATAAAATGGGTGCATATAACATTTTATGAAGGTACGTGTTAGAGCATGAATGACCAAGAATTTTTGTAGAAGCCCACGAGGGATTGGTAGGAGGAAACTATGTAGGAAAATCTACCATGCAGAAGGTACTCCATGCAGTATTATGTTGGCCAACGATCCATAGAGACTCAAAAGAATATTGTCAGGGATGCGATGTCTGTCAAAGGGTAGGAAAACCCAACAGAAGGGACAAGATGTCATTATGACCACAAGTGAGATTACAAGCATTTGATAAATGGGCTATAGACTTTGTGGGACCTATTAACCCACCAACCAAAGGAACTAGGGAAATATACATCATCACTGTGACAAAATACCTAACAAGATGGGTGGAAGATGCACCTGTAAAAGACTGTAGCTCAGAGACCACTGCATACTTCTTATTTGAACAAGTAATTACTAGGTTTGGGTGCCCAAGAGTTTTGATGAGTGACGAAGGCACACATTTCATAAATAGAACCATCTGCGCGATGCTCGAAGAATTTGAAGTTCACCACCAAAGAAGCACACCGTATCACCCATAGGCGAACGACACAATAGAAGCCTTCAACAAAATTCTAGAGAATGCACTAACAAAGATCTATAACGTCAATAGAGATGAACATGACCTCAAAGTGCCAACAGTATTATGGTTGTATAGGATGACATGAAAGAAGTTGACAGGGCACACACCATTCAAACTCGTCTATGACCAAGAAGCAATAGTGCCATTATAATTTTTAGTATGCATCTTACGCGTAGCCGCTATCAAACAAATGACAGAATGCGATGCAATATAGGAAAGAATCAATCATTTGTTATCCATGGAGGAAGACCGAATCCTAGTAGGATTCCATCAACAAGTGCAGAAGGCTAGAGACAAAGCATTGCACGATCGACACATTAAGAAGAAGACTTTCACGAAAGGATATCTGGTATTTCTCTATGACAACAAGTTGTTTCAACACCTAGGAAAGCTGAGAATACATTGGTTAGGACCATACGAGGTCAAATCTATAATAGATGGTGGAGCTATACAACTAAGAGATTTAGTAGGCATAGACCTCAGAGCAATGATCAATGGGAGCCAATTGAAGATGTACAAGGACAGTCGCTCACCCACCACGCAGTAAAAAAAAAAAAACCCTGAAAAAGCCATGAAAAAGCTAAAGGACGCTCGAAACATGCATGCAGTAAAGGAAAGAGAAACGATAACATGCCTAAGACAAATGCACGGGAAACGAAAATTTGAAAAAAGCAGGATGACAGGACAGTACAAAGCAGAATTAAGGCACGACAAGGACTAATGGAACATCACATTAAACAGGCCAACTGGAAACAACAAGAGAGGCGTAATGGAAAGTACAAAACTACCAAAAATGTAGTGAACCCATAGTTATGGTGCATTAATCACATCATGGAGGAAGCATCCTCGATAAGCTTCATGAAAATCTCATACAACATGCGAGCATGGAAGCAACTGGTCTATTCGTGAAAAGAGAACAAAGAGAGAACAATAGCAGCTCGAATGAATAGAGCAATGACACAATCCTCTAGAGTCAGCAGACATTCGACACTCACTAATATGGCACCACCGAAGTCCACTGAACCAGGCCAGACTGCCCAACCAACTAGAGTTCAAACTAGGTCACGAGGACTGCTGGAATAAAATGACCAACAACAACTGGAGATCATCGATATCTATGAGATCCTCCCAAAAATACCACCGGTGAACTCTACACCAATATTGAAAGAGATTCAACAACCACAACCAAAGGAACTAAAAGAGGACACACAAGCAGAGCCATAGGAACTGCAGAACAAAGAAACATAACCCCAACAGGAAGTGTAACCAGAAAGCACTGAACCAACCATAGAAGGTAACAACATGCCACATAATCAAGGAGCAGGAGGGAAACCATTCGAGTCACAGGTACCCAACCTAAGTCAACCCATAGAAGAGACCATGGGAACTACCTCAGCTTGTCTAGAATGGCTCACAGGGCAACAACCAGAAATTGCTGAAACTTTGTACCAACCACCACAACAGGAAGACAACATTCTGATACCGAGCTCACCTCGCAAGAAACCAGTAGCAGAAATTGTGCTACCACACATACTAGAGGGAGTACAGGTAGAGCCACAACTACTGGGTCACTTTGGAAAGATCAAGTATTCTGACCATGATGTCTCAGACGACACTAAATACCATGAACTTGCACCTAATTTTTTTATGCAGAACATAATGGTCAACCAATTTGGGGAAACGATTAGCTAGCAGCATTAGTGGGTAATTGGACTGGACTGAACATGCATTTTAGGGTTGCTGAAACTCCCACACTTTGGCAGAGGCCAGTACGTGACAACATGTGTTAAGCAACTGTTAGAATTTATGCATGGAGGAGACATATGGCTAGACAGACCCGTCCCCATAACAATTGACCTTATTGCGCAGATAACAGGACTACCCAGCCAAGGTATGGATCTCGTGCTGATTCTGGATGATAAATCCAAGGAAAAATCCCTAGTAGAGGAAATGAAGAAGAAATATGGCACCACAAGGGGGACAAGAGGCATTATAATCGAACATATCAACAATGCAACAACACAATTGGGAGCAAAGATCTTAGCCTATAATTTGCTAAGGAAGTGCTGCAAAGACGAAGTACCGGTAGGAGTCATCGCAGTTGCAACTCAGTGCGCAGAAGGCACCTTATCTGTTAAACTTTCTACAAGTTGATTGCAGGGACATGAAAGAAATTGGTACATAATTCCATTACTCATGGCTGTTCACCCTCATAGCCTTCATGGGATGGCGAGAACCAAAATATGCATTTTTTTCTACTAGACCACGGCCAGCGGGAGCGAGATATCTAGTACTGAGATCTAGGCCACAGGCCAGACAGAAGAGGTACAATGGAATCATCTTTGAAGCATACCTACAGGACATACAAGAATTTATTAACCATTCATGGAGAATAACACCAGAAGTTGTCACGCGATATGGGGACATCGCTAAATTCTAGGCTACACGACAAGCCATGTGGATACAACCAAGGAAGGACCCAGATAAACAGTGGATACTGATGTGATACTGCATCAAGGATCCCATCCATTCCCCATGAAGTACTGAAAGGACCCGTAGAAGGAGAAGCAGTGTAGGTGGAAACACAGCCTCCACAAAAACCAGTGCCTAATAAACCAAGGATGGGCCAAAAAAACCGACTCAAGCAAACGAAGGGTCAAAGCAGACAGGAACCCAGAAGGGGCAGAAAGAGACTAACAAACAAAAAAAACAAGCTAAGGGAGCATAGGAGACAACCCCAAACCCCATCACACAGTAGCCAGGGGGAACTAAGAGACCGACTGTACAGGCTGCAGGCACGTGCAAGAAATCAAAGGTGCAACGAGCATCACCAGACTATACGATCATGGAGGACGACGAATAAATGATTACTAGAATGGTCCAGGATTGTCTAGCAGAAGACTTCGACCATGCAACACATCACGGGGATAATATGCAAGAACAACTGACATAAATAGGACAACTCCTCAGGACACTTGGAGAGGCCCAGAGAGAAAGTAGTAGTAGAGGCATAGAGCCTTTGACAACACAAACCAATGAAATAATGGAGGTAGAAGAACGAGACCTAGCCCTCCCAATGCCACACACAAACACAACGGTCCACATAAAACCAAGCATGTTGCGGATGGATGAAATAGTGGGATAGACACCATTGAAGGATATGGACCACATCCAATTGGTCCTTCCACGAATTCCATCAAGGGCATTGAAACAATTGCATGTTAGCGTCGACCACGAAATGCAGTCTCGGGCACATAAAAACTTAGTCAAGCTACATAAATCAATAAAGAAGTAGGAAGCGCTGGAAAAAGAGTATGAGCAGGCCAAATCTGAAACTCAGAAGGAGATCGAACACAAGAATGAATTGGAACGCAAAGTGGGAGAAATTTTTGGGAAACTTCCAAACATTGCGCAAGGAAACAAACTCCCAGCCACAAAAAATATCGACCAGATTGTGAAGGTAATTGCTCGATACTAGAAGGAGATCGGGGATCTCCGAGAACATCTCACACCAACAAATTTTCCAGTAGTAAAGGAGCATAGGAGGCAGGAAGCAACAACGCAAATGCAGGAGATGGAGAAGTAGGTTAGCACGACAATTGACTTTCTCGACAAAGCAACACAAATTTGGACAAGACTAGAGGAGGATCCACAAGTTCAACGCTGGGACAAGGAAGAGGAAAGGATCAATGTAGCGATCCAATAACTCAAATAGAGGAAAAATACTACACCTATCCCAGAATGCGTAAAGGGGATAAAAGAGTTGAAGAAGATGCAGGTAGAACTCATTATTGCGTAGGCACAGAAACAGGAGCGACAGGCTCAAATAGAACCGCTACAGGAACGGGTAGCAAAAGTACTCGCACAGGCATAAGTAGATAGAGCACAGATGGTACATGCATAGGAAAAATTCACAGGACTACTGAGTGATGAAGTGGCCATTTAGGTAGTAGAAACCATTAAGGAGAAGAATGCACAGGCACTGAAAACAACAACAGAGCTAAGGGAAAAATTCCAGGCGATCACTACAGAGATCGAGGAAGCTCATAAACATTAAGTGACTCGGGACGAGTCACATGTCAGTGTTGGGGGCTTGTTGGAAGTAGGCGAAGGGGGAAAGAAAGCATGCACAAATAAGAATAACAGTTGGAAGAGCAATCGTGGGAAAGAAAGTGTGCAGGAGGAAAGCGACAACTGGAAAGAAGCACAGTACGCACACATGCAAGAAGGAGATGACAGCTGGAAGGAAGCAACGAATGCATTCAGAGAAGGAAGACCTAACGACAGTAGAGTTAGGGTTTTTGTAATATTTTTTGTGTAAACAACTAAAGAGCCCGATAGATATAAATATAGATACGCATGTATCATAGAGGAGTTGGAGAATTTGGGAAAGTTCGGTTCACTACCTATGTATAGTCCGACTATCTTTATGTAATGTTTTGATGAGAGAATTGTTTTTGTAAGAGTTGAGTGGAAGAATAAATATAGATCTTGAGGATTAGGCCACAGGCTGAGGAGCCTGGTGTGATCTAGTTCTCCTCACATAAATCTTACCCATCCGAGGAGAGTTGTAAGCGCGATGCGTGAGAATTGTAGAACTACCCTAATAAGAGAGCCAAGAGCCAAATCTTTGTGGACGTAGCCCAGGAGGGGGTGAACCACGGTAATAACTGTGTAATGTGATGAATGCATACATATCTTTGTCTTACTTTTATTAGTTAAACGTTGTATGCAATGGATGGATAAGATGTTATATTGTTTGATTAATTGCTGTGGGAATATAACGAAAGATACCACAAAGGCTAGAATATAAAGAGAATAAAAATAATTCATAATACGAATCATACTTAATGGATTAAAATGAAGATCCTCTATCTCATGCTCAATCCTAGGCTGTAAACACCTGAGTCTTACAACCACCCATTTAAATCTATCTCGGGTGAGACTGCTTAGTGCATTCTGTGTACTATGTTGCCTTCTGGTTTGCCATAAGGGATGATAGTTTTAGGATTTTTTGTTACCCTTGAAGATATGAACCCTAGGTCAAGAATATAGGTAGTAAGAAAGAGCTATTCAGTAGTGAAGACCAACATACCCCGCAGAGGGGGTAACCCCCCTCTACACTCCCCCGCGTGGAGGAGTGTACATTCTTCTGGGTGTAAAGTCTTCATGGGGTATAAACATGACTGAAAATAAATACCTTTGAATCATGAAGATAATTAGGATCCACCACCAATAATATCCCACTTGGAGACTGATCTCAACAACTCCACCACTGTTGTATATGATGGACTATGATTGTTCTTGGACCTGGAAAATTTCTCATCTTCATATTCATTCTTGAATACCAGCTAAAACTGAGCAGGAACTTAGTTTCTCCTTGGTTACTCTTTTTGTTAACATGTCTACAAGATTCTGGCTAGTGTGTATCTTTTCCAACTTCAAATGTCCATCTTCCAAGATGGATCATATGAAATGGTACCTGAGCTATATATTCTTAGTATTTGAATGGAAGGTTGAGTTCTTTGCAAGATGAATGTCACTCTCACTTTCATAGTGCAACCTGCTATTCTCCTACTTCTTTCCCAATTCCTCCATAAACCTTTGTAACCAAATCATCTCTTTACTAGCCTCTATAGTAGAAACATACTCTGCCCCTGTTGTTGAAAGTGCAACAACCTTTTGCAGTTTTGAAATCCAACTTGCTATTGTTCCACCTACAGTAAAAACATACCCTATGGTGCTCCTCCTGCTATCTTTATCACTTGCCATATCTGAATCAACATATCCCTATAGCACATTGTTTGAACCTTCAAAACATAATGCATGAGTAGAAGTACCTATCAAATACCTGCAAATCCACTTTACTTCCTCCCAATGTTATTTACTTGGATTGTTCATATACATTCTCACAACTACCACTGCATGTGCAATATCTGGTCTTGTGCAAACCATCACATACATCAAGCTGCCAACTGCTGATGAATAAGGGACCCAGGACATGTATTCTATCTCCTCCTCTATATTGGGACACATTTCCTTAGTTAATTTGAAATGGATGGCCAAAGGTGTACTAATTGGTTTTTCATTCTTCATTCTAAACCTCTCCAACACATTTTCTATGTACTCACCCCGAGACAGTGTCAATTTGTGATTTTTCCCATCTCGTGTTATTCTCATACCAAGGATTTTCTTTCCAGCACCCAAATCCTTCATCGCAAATGAATTAGCTAATTTATTATTGAGCACATTTATATCCTGCATATTAGACCCTGCAACAAGCATGCCATCTACATATAATAGCAATATAATATAGCTTCCATTTTCTAGCTTTTTAAAATAAACACAGTGATCAGAATGACATCTACTATAACTTTGTTCTGTCATAAACCTATCAAACTTCAAATACCATTGCCTTGGAGCTTTCTTTAGGCCTTGCAAGATCTTATTCAACCTACATACCAAATTCTCCATCCCTTTGACCTCATACCCCTGTGGTTGATGCATATAAATCCCTTCCTCCAAATCCCCATGGAGAAAAGTTGTTTTTACATCTAACTGTTCAATATGCAAATATTATACTGCCACAAGACTTAAAATAGTTCTAATTGAATTCATTTTAACAACAGGAGAAAATATTTCATCAAAATATATACCTTTCTTTTATGCAAACCCCTTTACAACAAGTCTAGCCTTGTACCGCTTTTTTTGTCTATCTTCTTCCTTCAACTTGTAAACCCATTTATTCTGCAATGCTCTTTTTCCTGTAGGAAACTGAACCAAATCCCAAGTCTGGTTATTTACCAAGGAATCCATTACCTCTTTCATTCCTTGATCCCACTTCTTTTTGGTGTCTACCTGCATTGCCTCTTCATAACATTCTGGTTTACCAGAATCACTCAACAATAAATAATACAATGAAGGAGAGTATTGTTCATGGGGTCTAATTAAGCTGGTAGATCTTCCAACAATAGTTGCAGGAGTTTGAGGTACCTGCTGATCCTATTGTAGTACATTTTGATTTTCTGGTACCTTTGGAATTCATTTTTTTAGTGATAACATCAAGCACTGTGTATTCTGGTTTTTCTTTTTCCTGTTTCTTTCCCCGCAACTGATCTTTGTACATGACCTTCTCATTGAATATGACATCTCTACTCCTAATGATTTTTTTTATTTTCATAATGCCATAAGCGATAACCAAAATAATCAACACTGTATCCAATAAAGGTACACTTCTTGGATTTTGCCTCAAGCTTTTTTCTATTTTCTTTATTAATATGGACAAATGATTGACAACCAAAAGTCTTCAAAAAAGAATAGTTTACCCTTTTACTTGTCCATGCCTTCTCTGGAATTCTACCATGCAAAGAGATTGAAGGTCCTCTGTTTATTAAGTAAACAACAATATCTACATCATCTGCCCAGAAATGGAAGGGAAAACCATCATGCAATCTCATACTCCTTTCACGCTCCATGATTGTCCTATTCATCCTTTCTGACACACCATTTTCTTGTGGTGTTCCTGAAACTGTCTTCTCTCTACGAATCCCATGGTATGAACAATAAAAAATCAAAATACTTGCTGTAATATTCACCTCCATTGTTTTCTATGAGACACTTCAACCTTTTTCCTGTCTCATTCTCAACCAAAGCTTTCCATTTCTTAAAAGTATAAAAAACATCAGATTTTTGTCGAATACAATAAACCCAAGTTTTGTTGGAGATATGGCAATAACAGAAGACTGACGCAGAGGGTTAAGGATGCAGATGGTTAAGGTTGTCATTGATGGCTATAACAGAAGAATGACGCAGATGATCAAGGTTGTCATTGATGGCAATCGATTGTTTATGCGAACACAGATGCTGCAACACCAATGCGAACACAGATGCTGCAACACAAATGCGAACACAGATGCTGAAACACGACTGTTGGAAGCGAACACAGATGCTGCAACACAAAAGTGAAACGTAAGTGCTGAAACACAAATGCTGAATCACAGATGCTGAAATGTAGATGCTGAAACACAAATGCTGAATCACAGATGCTGAAACGTAGATGCTGAAACACGACTGTTGGAACATGAATGCTGGAACACGACTGCTGAAACACGACTGTTGGAACATGAATGCTGGAACACGACTACTGAAACATGACTGTTGGAACATGAATGTTGGAACACGACTGCTGAAACACGACTGCTGGAACACGAATGCTGAAACACGACTGCTGGAACACGAATGCTGAAACACGACTGTTGGAACACGAATGCTGGAACACGACTGATGGAACACGACTACTGGAACGTAGATGCTGGAACACAGCGTTAGATGATGTGGCATGCATAGAGGAGGCAAGTAAAAAGCCAGTTCAGAAAATCAGGGAGAACGCTGGCATACGAAAAGAAGAAGAAAGAATAAACGAAAAAGGAAACTGCAGTTGGAGTTAAGAAAAGCAGAAAGACTTTTAGTCTAAAAATAGACTGGCAGTTAAGACAGCGTTGCATGAG
>ML798274.1:7286-41778 GCA_009831015.1 Picea engelmannii | reverse complement strand
ATTTTTCCTTAGATCTGGAACATGTCTTACCTCTTTCAACAACCATTGGTTTCCATTGCTTTGCTTTATTTTTACCTTTCCCATTCCAATAATTTTGCATGGTGCATCATCACCCAAATGAACCTGTCCAAAATCACCTTGAATATAATATAGAAAATGTTTCCTATGGGGCATGGCATGAAATGAATCCCCTAAACATACTACCCAAGACTCATAAATATTATCTATAGAAAGAAACAAAGCATATTGTAACACATCACCAGTTACATTTGCTTCCTGATTTTTCTCCTGCTGTCCATCTCTTTGTTTCTTTGGAGCTCTGCAATCTTTCTTCAGATGTCCTTTCTTCCCACAATTCCAACACTCTATCTTTCCAAATATAGATTTGGATCTGCCCTTCCTAGAATTCCCACAGTTCCCTGAGCCCTTTCCTCTATCCTTTTTTCTTCCCCTGTTCTCCATGTTTAACGCATTACCTGATGTTTCACCTATGCTTTTTCGTCGCATTTACTCACTAAGGATAACACCAACAACATCATCAAATTTTAAAGTTTTTGAACCAGAGACAGAGTTACTTACAACCATGACCAAGCCGTTCCAACTTTCTGGCAATGAGCATAAGATTAGAAGAGCCCTAACCTCATCATCAAAGTCTACTTTTACAGAACTTAGTTGATTAGTAACTGTATTAAATTCATTTAAATGATCTACAACAGACCCACCTTCTGACATATTATATTAAATAATATCTTCATTAGAAATACCTTATTAGACGTCGAGGTTTTTTCATACAATTTAGCCAATGCGTCCATCAAATCCTTTGTTGTCTTTTCTTTCAAAATATTGAAATCCACCAATGATGCGAGGCTCAACCGTATTGTTCCTAGTGCCTTTCTGTCAAGAACCTCCCATTCTTCTTCCTTCATGGCCGTCAACTTATTTTCTATTCCACCCAATGGTAGGAATAGATCCTTCTGATATAAATAATCTTTCATCTGGATCTTCCATAACTGGTAGTTTTGGCCGTTAAATTTCTCGACCATAAACTTTTCATCTTTTTACATTGCTCTCACTTGAACCAAGAACCCTCATTTCCTGCAAGTTATCTTTCAATCTGATACCAATTGTTAGAAAAATAGGATCACACAGCAATAAATAAAACAAATGCAGAAATAAAACATAGAAGATGCACAATACAATAGAGACACAAATATACGTGGTTCACCTAGTGTGGGCTACGTCCACCAGAGAAATTTCTAGGTCCTTTCTTTATCATTATCCAGAAAATGAAGGGATACAACCTATGACACACCCATTGTAACTTCCTCTTATTTCTCTCATAGTATCCTCACATAGAATACAATATTCACAATAATACATAGACGCAATACATTTCCCTCATAAAAGAGGGTTTCCTTCAAGGGAAAAAACCCTAACATAACTTCTACTGTCATATCTATGACCTTATAGTGAACAATCCATATTTACAATGAAATTGCAATATACATTTACAAGTCATTTTTTCCTTTTGGGGCTTCGCTCCTGAACCCCCGCCAGGGGCCCGCTTTCCCTCGGACCCTCCAGCTAGGGGGATGGACCCCATAGAGGGGGTAACCCCCCTCTACAATCTCCCACATGGAGGAGTGTATATTATTCTAGGGTGTAAAGTCTTCATGGGGTATAAACACACCTGAAAACCTATGAATTAGGAAGATAATAAAGCTCCACAACCAACATGAAGGAGCGAAAGTTTTGGAGCAGTAGAGAGTGAGACTGTTCTATGGTTTCTGAGGTTATCCGCAAGATACAAAGAAGTTAGGGTGAAAGGATTCACGAGACATAGTGGAGGAGAGCACATATACCTGTGAGATATATAAAGGGAAAGAGAATATTTGTAGAAAGGGAAAGGAGGAAGATGCTTATTCTAGGTTGCAGGATTCGAGGAGAGACTGTAGGTATGTTTTCCAGAGGTATGATACAATAGGGATACTATAGAGTTAGACATATGCTTATGGTTATGTTTTGATATTGTATCTTAGTGGTGTTTTAGAGCATGCTTGAGGCATGACTTTGTGAGGTATGGTTTGAGGTTGATCTATAATATCCCAGATACAAATAGTCTAGGAAAAGATGATACTTTGTGGTGTCTACTATCTGATATGATACAATGGGGGTTTCAGGATGCATTTAAGATGATGTGTTTAACATGCTTGGTGTTTTTGCACGTGTGTGTATATAAATAAGTTTTTTAACAACATATGAATAAGCATATAGATAGAGAATGACACAAAAGACTACAAATCATATATTATTATTTTTTTGCTAGTTACAATGCCGTATGCGGCTGAAAATAGAGAATCACTCAGCTAGATCAAATACAAAGGGATATGAGTTGGAATATAATAAATAAACAATAACAATGATAATCGAAAAGTAGATGACTCCTGATGGATGGAGATGTGATCTGGAAGATATTCTGCAAGCTACGACAACTCACACGATAACCGCTGCAAGAGTGGGAAGTTTTCCCCGGTGGCTAAACTCCTCGGATATGACTGGAAACTGTCCCAAATAGTGTGCCTTTCCCTCACACACAATCCTGGTGACTAACAACCTAACAATCAACCCTCTGACGATCTGTACAGATCCCAGATGGTTCCCCCTAGGGAAAATGCACCCCAACTGCTGCTGCAAATGCACCCTAGAGATTCCACCGGTTGAATATCATTGTAAGTGTATCAAAATGAGCACCCTAGGCTGCTATGAAATGGGCAAGAAGGATTTCCCTGGATCTGATCTGATGATCTCTTGGGAATCCCAAATGCGTCCTCCCTAACTGTCGCACCCTCATTGGATGAGTAATGCACCTAAGATGATTTTTCCATCGAAATATGATGAGAAACCAGGAAATAGATGCTTCATGCCATCCTCTCAATTGGTTCAGAAGGGAATCATTTTATTCTCCCTGGTTGGGACAAGTCGAACCTCTAAGCCCTCATAATATGTTCCCTCCCTCTGACAAGTGCACCCATGTTGTTGCAAACTATGTAACTGCTGCTAAAGATTGATGAAATATCTGTGTGATCTCAATGGTGACTAGGGTGTGTCTCTCAACACTGAAATCAACCACTGGGTGTATTCCTATTGAAATCCACAAAGTCAAAGATTCTCCTGAACCTGTGAAGTCACCTCAGAGCTTACTCTGAAATAATAAACTGTGCATAATTAGGAATTAGGTGGCGTTTCCTCCTCATATACTCCTCCAAAACCCTAATTCTCTATTGAACTTTATTCTTAGCTTTCTCAGTTATGCTCCCCTCTATTTTTAGCTCAAACCACTAAAAGGGTGCTTTTACCCACTTTTCACTTAATGTCACTTTCAAATTATGAAGTTCTCTAGTGAAATGACATTAAATTACCATGTTTCCCCTGTTTCTCCATGGATATAGTATAACGAGGATGTTTATACTACTAGTACTTCCTCTCTAGAGATCCTACTCAGAAAGGGACATTACAGTCCTCCCTTCTGGAGATTGCTTGTCCTCAAGAAATACCAATCCAGGGTGCTAAAAAATATGCTCGCTCTCGCAAGTAGAATCCTCTACTGGAAGACCTCTCCCTCCATCCAAACACTCCTTGATGTCATTGGTACACAAAATCCTCTCTTAGAACTCTAGTACCTCCTCAGGAACCAACTCCAATCACCCCTGCTTAGCAAAGGGTGGATTTTTCTCTAAAGTGCTGATGAATCGACTACCCCTGTCATTGAGTCTACTCTGTGGCAACCCGTGAAGTCTAAAGGTCTCTCTGAAGAACAACTCTTCCCTATGAACTGCACTATAGTCTTTAGGAATCGCAAGAAAAAACACAAATTTGGTCAACTTGTCAATCCCTACAAATATGTTGTCTTTACCCTGAGCCTTCGAAAGGCATGTAATGAAGTCCATGGATGAGCTTTCCCATTTCTTCTATGGAATGGGAAGTGGCTGAAGTAACCCTACTGGAAGAGTCTGATCTAAATTTTTCTTCTGACAAGTCACACACTCACTGATATGTATAATCACATCCTATTTGATACCCTTCCAAGAAAATCTCTCTCTGACCTGCCTGTATCTTTTGAAAAACTCATGATGGCCTACAAGTGGGGAGTCATGTACTATAGCCAAAATATTCTTCCTGAGACCCGGTCCTGGCACTAGGTAGAATTGGTGTTTGTAGAAAATGACTTCGTGAATGACTCTGTACCTGTCATCCTGTACCTACCCATCCAATATCTCACAAGCGAACTTGTTCTTGGAATATTCCCCTAACAAGTGGGAATTCCAATTTGCTAAAACCTCCATCAAGGAACAAGATATTGGTCTCCTAGATAATGCATCTGCTGCTTCCCCATGTCGGAATATCCTCTCCATCCTCTTCGTCGAAACTGTCCTAGGTGCCTGTTACACACCAAAATTCCACACTTAATTACCTCACCCTAAGTATCGCAAGTGTCATGAAAGTGTCACATACACTGACACCATGAAAGAACATTTGTTATAATCGCTAGTCAATGTGGAGGAGAAATATATTATATGAAGGTCAAAATGCTATGTGCACATGAATTATTTATTAATATTCATGAAAAAGAAATTAATTTAGTGTGAGAATCCACCTCACATTTATTTTCCTAATCTCAAGGAGAGGTTGAGAATCTCATGGATGGTTGAGATATTTTCTCAAACCAAAATCCTAAATTGGTGGATCTTGAGAGATATTTCCTCCAAATCCTTGAGATATATTTTCTCCCTAAAAATATTGGATATACCATTTTAGTGGATATAATAAGTGATATTCTCCATGGTGGTTAAGCCTCCAAATCCTATATAATGAGGGATTTACATGGAGAAGGGAGGAATCTTTTGGATATCAAACTTATGATCTTGGTAGCATCGTGCAAGGGCTGGATGAGGGGAGCTTGGAGGAATGCTCCATCATCATCCATGTTTGTATGTATTCTCTTTGGGTTCTCATTTTAAGATACCTGGCCTATTTCCTTGAAGATTGTGCATTCTTGCATGTGCTTGTCTACTGTTCCTTCAATATTTGTAGATGAATCTGTCTGTTCTAATCTTGTAGAGTAGGAGTTATTTGTTTGTCTTTGTTGTCTATTGCATTGCAGGTATCAAATTGTACTAAGGAGTTTGGAGATCAAGGTCATATTGGAAGCATCGAGGACAGACTTTGAAACTAGGTGCATCACACCTTTTCTCCTTCTCGCTCTTTCTAATTAGTTAAACTAAATTCAAAGGGATGTTAGTGTCCACTTGTGTTTTTTTTGTTTTGGTATTTGGGGTATGTACTCCAAGGGAATATTCACTTGTCCACAGGGGAATTATTCCGTAACAGAAATTGGCAAATTCATTGTGGAACGGAATTGAATTATCTTTCCTTGTATCATTTGATATTTTTCCCACCTTTAGATCATATTTGTTGTTTGTTTCTGATCTACTTCCCTTTCTCTCTTCTTCATTGAAAATTTTACAAAGTTTTGGGCAATTTTTTTTGAGTTTTAAGCCTTATTTCTAAGTTTTTTGGGAAGGGTAGTGCTCCTCTATTGTGTATACCAGAGCAATGATCTATTATCAACACTCCCCTATAGTGTATATCAGAGCATTATAAAAGTCTATCCCTTTGGAAACAAGAGCGTTGATCTCCTTTTTGGGTTTTTTTTGCCCCTTTTTGCTCACCTTTTCTCAGTCTAATCCCATGGAGCTTTTTTCTCATAGACCTTTGAATACTCTTGACTTTGTTTTGCTAACAGTTGGATTTTTTTCATTCATTTTTGTTAATCCTTTGAGTTTTCAAATTTTATCTTAGTTGTGGTCCCCTTGGGTTAACATGATCTCTTGGTTATTTTTGCCTTTTGATTTTATCTGATCTTCATCTTGTAAAGATTTCAGATTGCTTGATTGTTTAGGATTGTTCATCAACTAAGGTTTGCAAAGGTTGCTTGGTATGGAGCCTTCTTTTCTTCATTTGAAAAATCTCGCTTTTCTAGATGACTATGAATCTTATGACAACCTAACTTGATTTCCGTTTCTTGCTTCTCATCATTTGAGGATTTTCATGAGTGTTTGTTTTATTTTTATTTTGCATCATTGAGTTCTTGATTGAATAGGTTATTCCCTACTTGTTTTCTTTCAGTTCTCATCACTTTGAGTGTTCTTTGTTTGATTGTTTTTTTCCTCATAGTTCTTTGTATCAAACTTAGATCTCTTTCATCTGAAAGTTAAGAAGAATTTTTTTTGCATATCTCCTTGCGTAGTTAATCAAACGAATAAATTTTTCATTCATTAGGAGGTTTGCTTTGGTTTATGTTTGGAAAAAGAGGTAGTTTTGCATGTGCATTTCAATTTTCGGAAACATTTGCTTGGTAGATTGGCATCATATTGATCCCATAAATTGAAAGTTGCATTGTTTTGAGTGCTTTCTTATGTTAAGAAGAATATAACTCTTCTCCATCCCGTACATAGAATTCATCTAAATAAAGAACTGCATATAATTATTTTGCAATATTTTGGGGTCAAGTCTCTTACACATCATTAGTTTCATCTCTGTGAACCCTTTGATTTAAAATCCATTAAAATTAACCACGTGCTCATTAAATCAACTTGAATATGTTTTGTTTTTATCACAACAACAATAGCTTAGGATTAGGGTCTTTGGATTAGGTGAAGTGAGTAAATTGTCCAATACTACTAAAGAGATTGTAGAACACTAAAGAGCGTATAAATCCAACTTTCATATAAGCATAGCTGATAACCCCCTATCACACAGGGGATAAACACGAGGTTGCGTGTGGAAGAGAAACGAAGATTACCCCTCCAAAGATTAACCAATCATAGCGGAAATATCATATATTGGGGGTTGTTCTTTAGAAACCACTGGTTTCATTTGGTCTCGGTGCTTCATGAACTTCAAATCCGTTCGGGGTCATCTGGAGTCCTACTGGTCCACTTGTCTTCAGTTCTCTTGAAGATATTTGGACTTTGATATACTTCCCATATGTTCAGTCCAGATTGTCGATTTTACCCCTCGGAGGTTGATTGCGATTTGGTAACCTTAATGGCCTTTCCTAGGTACCTATAGAGGTGACTGTGGGGGGATTCCCATAGTACTTGGGGTAGATGTCGTATCACACTCTCAATACACTTGGAGGGTGATCCCATGAAAGCAAGGGTTTATTGCACCGAGAAGGGATGTTATGTGGAGGTCGAGGTATCTGCTTCTCACTTCTTCACTGGAACTTGATATCCCGTATTCGAAATATCCTTAAATCTGTTGTTGCTTGGTTGATTTCTTTTAGTTTTCATAGGAGTGTGTTTCTTTGTTTTGCATAGTTGGCCTCAAGATCATAATTTTCACAGTATACAAGGTATGGAACCTAACACTCAAGAACCACAACATAATATTTCTTACAAATTAGTGATTGTGGATCACACTTCTGAAATTGGGAGCGTCACTCCTGGAAGTAGCCATCATATTGAAGAACTGGTCCCAACCTTCGTAGAAAGCTTGGCATATTTTGTGAATCCTCTATTTACTGATCCACTTGGCCAACCACTCTTTGATCCACCATCCACGAGATATGTTGATTCCTTTTCTTCTTACTATTTACCACCCGGTTCAACCACTACACCATCCTTTGTCATGGACCCACCATTTTTAGGTTTTATTGAAGGACTTGGGAATGCATATTTTTCCGGAACTCCCGTAGTTGATACTACTAATTCTTATTCTTTACCAGAAACATTGGTGACCAAGGTGACCCTAACCCAACCAATTACACATTCATCTCCTCTCGCATTCATATCCTCTTGCACATGAGTCAGGTAATGTTCTGGATTCATTTTTTCCACACATGAACATGCCAAGTGATTTACTTGGTCGTCCCATTAGTCAAATGAAAAACAATCAAGTCGTTCACACAACCATGGTTACACAATCTACTCAACCCCCATCTCACACATCCCAAATTAGTACTCCCTACATTGGAGGAAAATATTCAATGGGAGGCCAGGCTTCAGCTGGGGGGAAACCTTAAGTAACTTTTTACTAGGGGGAAACCTACATGGTTGAAAAATCAACAAGAATGGGGGAAAACCACTCCTGCAAATCCTTCTGTCCATACTACCATTGGTATGTATCCTGCAAATCCATATCTAGGAGTTGTGAATCCTTTGTGGACTCAACCCAATCTAGTAGGCATTCCTCCACAAGGAACTATGCCCTATCAATTCGTAAACCCCATGATTCAAATGCTACAGTCCCTTCCACCTCCATACATAGGGGGACAAAAAGGTCAACCATAGTACATAGGAGGTCCATTTTTTCATTCAAAATACATGAGTGGACTAGTAGGACAACCACCCTACATAGGTGGACAACCCGGACAACTGCCTTATATGGGTGGACCATCTATTTTTGTCACCTCACCACAAACTGGATACGGTCCTACTGGTGTTCCCACAAAATATGGTTATCACAAGTATCAACAACGTAATCAAAAAATACCATTCTTGGCTATGTTAGATTTGCGATATCTATCATGTTTAACAAACGATCCCATCCTTCATACCCCGTATTGGCCCACCATCCTTGCCAAATTACCGTCTGTCATTCCAAAATTTGACAAAAAACCTGGGGAAGATCCTAACAATCATGTTATTACTTTCCACTTATGGTGTTCTTCCAACTCTTTGATGGACGATTCCATTTGTTTTAGACTTTTTCAGAGAACACTTACAAGTGCAGAAACAAAATGGTACATTGAACTACCATGTAAGTCTTTTGTTGACTTTAACTCTCTTTCCATGGATTTCCTGATGAATTTTCAGTTGCCTATATGATATGAGACCGGTACATAACTTTTGAACTATCTCTAACAATCCTCTTCCACCCACATCTCTGATCATATTCATGAGTGGAGATGACAAAGATAGTTGATTAAAGCTCCAATTCCAGATCATCCCCTCACAGATTGGTTTACAAAGTCTCTCTTGCCTCCCATCGCTGGCAATGTCGCTATGGGAAATGTAGTTACTGATGAGATGGATATCAACCATGCACATTATTTATACTTGGTTTAACCCCAGTTCAGAACAATTTATGATCTGATCCCTAATGCTCCTCATCTGTCGAATGATCCATCAAGACCTGCCCCAGAACCTAGTTCTGTTCCAAAAACCACAACTAATTCCGCTCCTGCTCAAACCTATGATGTGAATGCGGTCCAATCCAGTTCATATCAGAAACTAGGGGGTAAGAAGAAAAACAAGGGAAAATCCAAGAAATCTTCTAACGAGGAGGATAATCCTACGTCTGTTGATACTCAACCAACAAGGAAACATAAATCTCCTTGTATGATTTGTGAGGAAGACCACTACATGAAATACTTCCCTAATCGTGAGTTTGTCGCTAAATATCTGAAGGGTACCTCCCAACCAGTTTAACAACAACATTTGGTTACACAAAACCTTGTCCCTGCGTAAGGAGTCAACCCAGGTCATTCCCACCATGGGGATGATTCCATGAGAGCCTCTGAGATTTACATGTTTAAGACGGTTAATGTCACAAATCGTGAAAATACTTATGATACTCCTCCAGGTGATCAGACTAAAGGGAAGGCTATCAAACAACCTTATAACTATACTCCTCCTCCATCTTACAATCCTCTTCAAATTGAGAATCTGATTTCTGATGTAGCATTGCACCTACCCAAGAGCGTAATTCAAAAAGTGACATTTAATCCAAATGCCCGCACTTCCAAAAACTACAACATCATTGAATATTTGGCGCAAGCACCTTATGCTATGTTAACCCTTGAAGTTCTACAACACTGTCCAAGTCAATGTAGAACCCTGTTGTTAGCCATTAGAGCCATGGATCCCGAGGAGTCGAACCTGATTACGTTTAACCTGGATTATTTTAAAGAGAAACTCTCCCACCACTTAGATTCCAAATTCAAGTTTTGGTTGATGGAAATAACATCCATCGTACTATTTTGGATGAGGGAGTCTCCACCTGCGTCATGTCTTTGCCTTGTTGGAGAGCCCCTGGTTCTCCTACACTTACCCTGTCCCCTACCACCCTGAAAGCGTTTTATGGACATGGTTTCCAACCTCATATACTCTTGCAATATTTCACTGTGAGTTTGAAGGGTAAGACTGTTTTGGTTGATATCAAAGTAGTCGACGTGCCCCTGGATTATAATTTTTGACTTGGTCGTAGCTGGTTCTATGCAATGAATTCCATCGCATATTCGGTGTTTCGTATCTTACGCTTTCCCCATCAAGGAAATATTATCACTGATGACCAACTTGAGAATAAAAATCCATATCTCAACAATGTAGCAGCCAATAATGTCCCTTTTATAGGACAAAATAGTTTTGACAGTGTAGGTGTAGGTCTTCTCAAGGATTCCTTTCTCATGGGGGTTTTTCCTTTGCCTACTCCTCCCACCATGAAAATTTCCACCTTAAACATGATTTTGACTCAGGTACGACAATCCCTCAATTCATCTCAGCCTTTGGTAGTACCTGATCTTGATGAGCATAGTTCATTATGTTAGCACTCTATAAATTTGTTTGGCTAAGAAAACAAATGACAGAGGTAACCTACAAAACAACTTTAAGACTGGAAACTAGCCTTTCCAGTCTAGAGAGGGATCTCTCTTTTAGACTTAGTCTCTAATAGATAATGACTTTGAATTGTCAACTATATTGATGTGTTTGGGAATTGTTTCTGGTTTCGTTGGCAAAGAAATACAGAACTGTGGGCTATGGAGTCAACCTCCTGAAAGTGACAGAAATCAATGACTTGGTAAGTGAAACTTTGAGAGGATAATGGATAAGAAGGAAATGGTATTTCAGTTCAAATTTCATTGTGTGTGTAGCGAAATAAAGAGTACATAAAGCAACTTAGAGCATCATTAAAGATGAATTCTAACTTTCTTGGAAGAAAACACAAAGTTTAAATGGAAAAGTCTAAGGCACTGCGTGATGAATTTTAGACTTATTAAATGTTCCAATTTAAAAAAAAGGAAAGCATGAATATATAGAAAACATGAAGTACATACATAGATAGGACCACAATACATCAAACCACCACCATTAGAATATTTTCATCAAAGCCTCAGGACTTCTGCAATATATTTCATTCGGGTTCAAAGATTACATTCGAGAGTCCCTTGTCTACACTACTTTGCTAACTAACCTTACATTGAAAAGATAGAATACATAGAAAAAAATATGCCCCTTGGGTTGCTATGCCTCAAAATACTTCTCCTAGAATTTTGGTTTCGGCTACTCCCTGCTAGATGACCTTTCGAATAGGGTTTACTAAGAACGGAAATCTAACTGCACCTAGTCATAACATAAATGACATCTTCGTCTTGATTGTTCAGTCATGAGTAAGATTCGATCGTCAGGATATGATGCATCAATGTTTATATTTTGCGGGGTGCCCGAATGATCGAGTGCACTGTCAAAAACTATGCCACCTAATGTAACAGGCTTTGGTTGTTGCCGTGCGATCACTGGCTGCAGTATGCACATGGAAAGTTGGTGTGGCAGATGTTTGTTGGCTATAACTCATGTTTTCCAGGTGGCAACGACAATCGATGAACCACACATCTCTTCCAAAATTTTCATGCGTTTCACTTACACTTGTCCTCCTCAATAGGTGGATTTACAAAATCTACGGGATGAATATTCACCACGCGAAATCCCTGTTAGACTTCTTTATTTCTCGACAGGAAATAGGACACGTGGGGAGAAAGATTCAGTGCGATCTTCAAAAATACAAAATGGGTTCATGTCAATCATGCATCTAGCCTCACCTACAACCTTAATACTACGAGTGTTTTCCTCAGAGACTAGTTTCGTCTCTTCAGGTTCTTCACTTGTCTCCACAAGACCACATTCCTTTTCATCTTTTCTTGAGCACTGGCAAGAGCTGCGTGAATGTTATCCATGGAAGGTGCACATTCCTTGGAGTGATCTTCTATTCTTTCCTCTGACATCCTCTATTCCTCACGTAGCTGAATGATTATGTCTTGCACCTCTATGAGTTGTATTTTGAGCCAATTTGCATTACATGCTCGACTCCGCGACAGTATCGTTTCAATAGTCTTTTCAGCCAATTGTTTTCTCAATTCTCTATTCTCCTAATACAATTCGACAATAGCGAGATGCACTTGCTTCACCTGCTACGATGACTCCCAAACCTCCATGTTTTCAGTGTCTGACCTTGTTCATCTTTCACTAATCCCCCTGCTTGAACCTTCAACAAGTTCTAGTCAAACAATGCGCATGAGTAACTTCTCAGCATCAAACTGGGTGTGTTGTTTGCTGGGAGCTTGGGTCTCCTCAGGCTTCTTGATAAACCTCAACCTGCCTCTTTTTTGGGGTGTTGGATGGTGGGATGACGATTCTTCTATTGCCTTTCATTTTTCAGTGGTCTCTTCCATTCTTTCCCCTAAGTTGTGAAGTGTTGTTTTCCTTGCAGATAGAGGGGAGTCTCCTTTGGGGTCCCTGGGGATGTCGACTGAAATTAGAAATGAATCCTAGTATTTGTCCAACCATCTCAATTCTTTGACTACCAACAACTTGATCAATGAAAGATGGAATAAATTCTTATTTGGTTGGTTGGCTTTGGCTTGGACGCTGTCTGCCATCCTTGCCAGGCTTCGATGTAAGAAGAAAGGTAATTTTAAAAGAATTTTCCCTGTGAAGTGCATCAACAACCTAATGTGATATGGGTATACTCTATGAAACCTTCCTTCACAGAATAAATACCTTCTAATCACCTTTAGGAGATTTTGGAAAGGCTCCCAAAGATACTGACTCAGAACCCACTCTGATTTTCTCATTCAGGAAGTTTGGATTGATAAAGTATTCATAACATAATACGTATAGAGGCATGCCTTTAGACCATTTTTCACCATGAGAAGGGATCTTTAGCGTAGCTTACAAAGTTTCCTCTGCCACCCAAAATGTGATTCCCTCAATGGTTGTGTGGAACCCATCAAACCTGAGAACGAACTATTTAGCCAGCTTCACGTTGTATCCTTTGATCTTCTCACAATAACACATACATCCAACCTGTTCAAAAGATGCCCTGATATTTGGATCTTCGTTGATTAATGTAAAGTCTTGAGGCTTGGACCTCATGGCCCTGCTGCTTCACACCTTATTTCTTATGCCTTGGGATGTTTTCATGATGCAAATGTGTATTTTTTTCGTGCGCGCAATAATGAACAATAAAACCCTCTCTGTGCAAAAGATGAGAATGATATACTTCGTATATATCTGTTGGAACAACAATGATAGAAACTTTGCATGATAAGAGAAATCAACCCAATATTCCACTGCTCAGCTGTAAGGTGAGATGGAAAACTTCGACATAGAAGGAGATCGATGCGGTGATTAAAAACAACGGTAGGCTAGTCGCAGTACAGAAGCACGGCGAATTTTTTTTGCGTGGTGGCAAGGCGCTGAGAGACTTGTCGCGAGACATATAATTTAGATGTGGAAATAAATTCAGCATGACATGAAGAAAATCTAAAGAAGAGAGGACGCACTAGCTCGAAGAGAACTCCAACAGGCTCCAAATAATGAATGGAAATGGAGGATACACGACAACTTGAATGAACAGACTCACAATACAAATGATGGAAATCAACCTTCCCACAATGAAAGGACCCAAGACTTACAAAAAAGACCATAGACAATGCACAAATTCAGAAGGTAAAGGAGAAGCATGTAGGGGGACCAGTATGTTTACTTGAACGGGAAAGGGATGAAATCATGGCAGAGGAGGATAAATCAATGGTGATGAGAAGTTTGGAAGCAGAATGAATATTTGCGCAGAAAAATCATGTGACGGGTACACCCTGAAGTGTGAAAAGTACAAATGATAAGAGGTGCAGAGTATATGTGATATGAGTGCCGTGATTTCTTGACCTTTTTGACTTAATAATTAGGTGATGATGGTCATTATATCCATGGGCGTGACCTTTATTCCAACAACTTTCCTCGACCTATGGAAAGTAAATTCCCTCTTTTTGACAGGACTCAACCTTTTGGGAAAGGGACCTTTACAAGTCGCACATAACTAATTATGACGTCCTTTCCTGACTTCAAGGGCCAGACATGCCACTTGGTGATTTCAACCCATTCGTTATTCAGTACCTGACTTCACATGCTTCAACACATGAACTGCGACTCATCTAGGAATGACTCTAACTATAAAAATCACGGTGCTAACAACTGGCTACAATGGGGATGCTATCCTCCTGGTGGGGTGGAAAAGAAAAATAGACTAGGTGCCTAACCATTGGGATTTATTTTATTTACAGACTACAAACAAATGAAAAGGACTCATCCCAGACCCTCTTGACATAGTTACGGATAGACTCAGTATAAACTTAGGGCCTTCACTTTGGGATTCAATTTTCTATTGACTAATGACTCAAACTACCTTCTTTGAAAAAATAAAAATGGCTATTTACAATGACATGACAGACTGGAAGAATTACTAAACCAGATAGTGTTTGAGGAACCTTCCATTCACAGGCCCTCCACGAGTGAGCTCTCCATTAATCTCTTGCAGCAAATATGCATTGTTCCCTTGATACGCGAATATATAGTATGGCCCCATCCAAATATGATCAAACTTTTCATGCTTACCTTTGTCTTCATTGCTCGCGTCCTACTTCAGTATCAGATCATTTACTTTGAAATCCTCCTGCTTAGTGTGTTTGTTGAAAATCCTCTTCATTATGTCTTGGTGATGCTATGATTTCTTGAAGACTTGTTCCCTCATTTGATGCACATGGACCAATTGGTTTATCCTCCTTTGAGCGTCATTTGGTTCGACTTCCTGCTCTTGCAGAAATATCCTAACTGGCAATCCAAATGAGGTGGGGAAAATTGCCTCTGCACCATATACAATTTGGAAAGGTGATGTGGAGATGGATTTTTTGTTAGTGATTTCATCATCCCATAGCGCGTAGATAAGTTTCTTGTGTCAAGCCTTCTTGTTGTCTTGCAAAAGTTTCTTAATAATCCTGGTTAAAATTTTGTTAGATGACTCCACCAATCCATTAACCTATGGGTAATAATTTGTAGAATGTCCCATAGTTATGTTGTAATAATTGTAGAACTTTTCCATCTTCTTATACTTTAATGCCACCACATTGTCGGTGATAATATTGACTGGGCAACCGAACTAGACAATATATTAGTCTCTAAAAACTGAATGATAACTGTGTCAGTATCTTGCCTTGTGGGGACCTCTTAGATCCACTTGTTGAAGTAGTTTGTGGCCATCAATATCCATTTATGCTAAGATGAATATGGTGGATGAATTTCTCCTATAAAATCTAGACCCCATTGCATAAATTGTTCTTCGACAGAGATAGGGTTTAAAGGTAGGGGTTGCAGTTTCCTTTTCCCATCAAATATCTAACATTCATGGAAACTGGAGACTTCCTTATATACATCCGCAAAAATAATGGGCTAATAGAATCCCAAACTCAATATTTTGTTCGTGGTGTTCTTCCAGTAATGATTCCCCCAATAGTCCCCCTTTTGAAATTCCTTGATAGCTCATTCTGTATCTTCCTCCAACAAACAATTCAGCAAGATCCCTCCTGGATCCTTCCAATATAGAGAATTGTCCAGGATGCAAAACTTAGCTTATTTCAACTTCAAAAACATGGCCTTGGTTTTGTTTAATCCTGGAGGAGCTTGCAAATTCCTTAATATATATATAATGGCAGCGTATCACGATGAATCAAGGAACTTATGAGATACCTGTGGGATTGTTTCTTCTTGTGGATTCTCTGACAGATCAATAATGAAATTTATTCCCAAAACATCACATTTCGAATGCGCCATCAATTTTGTGAGCCCCTGACCCTTAATTAGCTTTGTAGGCTTGATTTAAAGGTCATATGCAGACATGACTACGATCCATTTACCCATTCTCCCTTTAGGATTAGGCTGAGTTAAGATATCCTTGATGGAATTGCTGGGCACATAATGATGATGCAAAAATGCAGTATATAAGTTTTGAATTCCTTGAGGGCCTTCACCAAGGCATAATCTTGTTTTTCCATGATATCATACCTTAGTGGGGAGTCTCTCAATGTCTTGTTGAAATAGGCTATGGGATTTTCGAAATTCTGCTCATCCTTATATAACAAGATGCCAATGATGGTGTGTTCTGAGGCAAAGGAAAATATGATAAAGTCCTTTGTGAAATCTAGGTTTCCTAACATTGGAGTTTTGGTCAATGCCACCTTAATATCTTCAAACAAATTCTTCAATTCAAGAGTCCATTTTATCTCATTACCTTTCCTGAGCATATTCGTGATGTGATTTATAATCTCGGCCAAATTTGGGATGAACCTCCTCAGAAAATTTACCTTTCCTAGGAAAGACTGCACCTCTTTCTTTCTCCTGGGAGTGTCGATCTTTAGAATCACCTCCACCCTGCCGGGGTCTATCTTTATGCATTCCTTTGAGATGATGTGTCCCAAAAAATTTCCTTCTTGCATATCGAAGTTTGATTTTTTCGGATTTAATGAGATGCAAAATTTTCTGCACTTCTCGAAAAAATTCTTCAGATGTTCAAGATGTTGTTCACCGGAATCAGAAAACACCGTGATATCATCCAAGTAAATCATGATAAACTTGTCTTTCTCCTCAACAAATTCTATATCCATGGCCCTTTGGAAAGTCTCTCCAATGTTCATAAGCCCAAAAGGCAATTTTTCATACATGAACGTACCCCAAGGTGTTGTAAAGGATGTGTTCTCCCGGTCGTCTGGGTGCACCATGATCTGATTGTAATTGGAAAAACTGTCCAGCATCAAAATTTTCAGGGATCCAACCACCTTCTGCAGGATGTAATCCATCTTAGGGAGAGGATAGTTGTCTTTGAGAGACACCCTATTTAGATTATGAAAGTCCACACATAATCTTATTTCACCACTTTTCTTTCTTACAGGCATAAGGTTAGCCACCCACTTTGAAAATCTCAAGGACACAATAATTTTGGCATCAAATAGTTTATTTACCTCCTTTTTGATCAGTGGCAGTAGAAGAGGGTTGATTCACCTCAATTTTTTCTTGAAAGGTTTCTGATCTTCCTTGATGGGGATTACATGCTGAATCACTCCAGTGTCATAGATCTTCAAATCTTCGTAACTCCATGCAAAAACGTCAGGGGAATATTTCATGAGGCTGATATACCTCTGTTTGAATTTTGGACTGAGTGTTTTTGACAATTTGATTATATTATGATTCTCTTGAGTACTGATGTTGCAATCCTCAATATCCTCATTGTTCACAATGATTCTGGGATTTCTGGCTACATTGTTTTCATCAAACAATTTTTCTAGTGGGACTAAACCTTTGGGGATAATGTTGTTTTTCAGCTGCACTATATCCCTTCCAGCTATCCGATTCTAGAAGGGATCATCGTTACTGGACGCAACTACGTCTTCATCCTCTTCAGAACAACACTCGTCATCAATATTCACATTAACAAACTCGTCGCTCATTTGGAGGAATCTCTCTACCTGTTTGTCATCTTCAAACACTTGCCAATATTTGATGTTATCAGGTACCAAAGGCCTATGTTTGACTTCAAATTCATACTTCTTATTGGGAAAAATTGGAATTTTGAAAACTAAATATGAGGTGGCCAGAGCATCTGCAATTGGATTTTTCCCCTTGGGGATCACAGAAAAATTGCTCTCTGAAAACCCTTCAAGGAGATCTAACACTAGATTTCTATATTCTCTTAGTCTAGGATGCGTGGACTGGTATATACCCTTTACTTGATTTATGATGAGCTCATAATCTCCATGCACTGCTATCCTTTTAGCGCCCAATTCCTTTAAATTTATCAAACCCAAAATCAGTGCCTCATATTTGGCCATGTTATTTGTACAATCAAAGGTGAGCTTGTAAGAGTAGAGTTTTGTACCCACTTTGGGAGGTTTAATCTAGACACCAGCTCTATCTCCCTCCCTGCTAACAACTCCATCGAAGCTCATATTCCACATTTAATTTTTCATGCAGTTTATTTGATCTACACTTTCTTCTGTTCGATGCTCTACGTTGTCTTCGATAGTCACAACAGTTGTTGGCTCCCCCTCTTCAAAACTCAAGTTATTGTAAAAAATAGAGGAGCCGATTTCGGTGTCGACATAGTAGATAGGATGATTATTTGGTTGGGTTTTACTACTCACCATGTACTTGAGTAGAACCTCTCTGTACAGTCTCCTTTATTGGCCAAAAATAGGGATAGTAGCATAAGACATGTCCATCTGCAAGGTTCCATTTAACTTTGTGGCCCAAGATCTGGATAACAACATGCAAAATTTTGGGGGAATTTCGGCAACCACCATGTCCATAACCAGATTCTTCAATGGAATTTGAGACAATGACACTACCAAGTCTTTGATCAAACCCAAGAATTTCACCTTTTTTGAGTTGAAATAGAAAATATATTTATAAGGTCTTGTGACGTCCAAGCCTAACTCATCCATGACCACCTTCGGCATGAGATTATGCAACGTGCCCAAATCCAATATGGCGTTATATAAATTCATGTCGTGAATTTTGAGACTATCATAGAAATGAGGAACATAATTAGTATCATAATTTATTCTATGCGTGAACCACATAAGATGGCAGGGTGGTCGTCATGGATGTTCAAGGTGTTGGGAGCTTCTTCCATCATTAACATATTAATGATTTGGTTTCTATACTCTCCCTTCTTGATTAGCTCATGAAATGGAACATAGATTTTGATTTGGCCATTTCTCTCTCAAAATTAAATGGAAAAAGAGATTTATCTACCTCTTTGACCCCTGTTTCCTTACTTTCCTTAGGTGCTTTCTTTAGGGATTCTTCTTTTGATTTTCCTTTCTCTGTCACATCCCTTGCTGAATTATCTTTCTTTGGTAAGATTGAATAAGGAGTATTCACCCGAGGTTCCGTTTTGGGATTTGTCTTCGGAGGCACTGCAAGGGTATTTTTACTCTTGAGGTTATATTTCTTCTGAAACTGCATGATTGCATTATGATATCCCTTCCTAAACTCCTCTGTTTCTGAAGACAACGTATCATCATTATACAACATAAAACCATCATTCGCATCCATAAATTGATCATGTTATCCATTTGTTAAGAACATGTATGTATCTGTATCATCGCAAAAATGCATCTGGTCTTGGATCATTTGATCAAATTCTTCATTTGTGTAGTTGTTTTGGAAAGGGGGTCTTATCTACTAATCAACTTGATCTCTCTGGTCCCTTTGCATAATCTGCGAAACTGGAGATCTTCTAAAGTTTTGATTTCTAGGATGGAAATCATTTTTCTCTCTGGTGGAAGGCTTTTTTTCCACGAACATATTTTCCATAATACTTTCCATGGTCTTCATCATCAAATCAAAATTTTCATCTGACGATCGAGACGTAGAGGGATGCGCGTCCCCTTGGGGTTTCTTCCCATTTTTGTCAAAATTTTGTTTGATCTTTCCTCATGCCATAATATTTACTTCAACTTCAATTGCATTGCTCATCATAGTGCCTAAGGTATTATATCTTCTTTCTCTTAACAACAAGGAAAATTCACTGTCAAAAGAATCAACATATCCAAGCTGAGAAGCTCCAGGAGGTGGTTTGACTTCCATGTGGATTGAGTTATAAACCTTCATGAATCTGGCCAAAAACTCTTGCACTGTTTCCTCTGGTGATATTTTTATATTGTTGTACTGAGTTAGTAATTACAGAGGATTCTTTTTATCACCCCATCTGGCTAGAAACAATGTTTCAAAAGATGCAAAATCAGGGATGCTCGCTACTTGAAGGGCCTTGAACCATTTTCTGACCTCCCCTGAGAGGCTCTGTGTGAACAATCTAATTTTTGCATCCTCATGATCGAACTCTTCCAATTCAAAAAAATCATTAAACCAATCCAAGTGTTTTTGGGAAGAAACATTTCCCTCAACATCATATAGCTTGATCCTTTGCTTATAGTTATGGGGAAAATCATGTAATTGGGATGGTAAGGAAAGGGGGGAGAATCTAGCGGCCATAACTCTAGGAGGGTTTTGAGCTTTCTGGATGGTCTGAGTGGGGATTATGGAAGTTCACGGGGGGTTAGTTGGTATCACAGATCAAAATTTTTTCTCATCGAAAACTATTTCATTCAAGTAGGATTCTGATCTAGACCTGAAAAAAGTTTGTTCAAATAGTATATCGAAGGAAAGGTAATAGAATGGGTCTGTTATTTTTTCCTTCACTTTGCAAAAAATCTTTTCAGGATCAGACACGGGTGCTACAGGTTCTGGAGCAGGGTTCGCTCTAGTATAAAATTTCTTTGGAGACAAGATTTCTAACTCTGAATATTCTATGCTACTGGTCTTATTTATTGGAGTCTCTAAGGTAAAATAGGTTTCAACCAATATATATTTCAGACCCACTGCTACCCTCAAGGGTCAAAACTAAAGCTTTAGTCATTTTCCCAGGGAAAGTTTTTCAATTTCGTCCCCGACAACGACGCTAAAATGTTAGTGCTCTGTAAATTTGTTTTGCTGAGAAAACAAATGACAAAGGTAACTTACAGACCAACTTTAAGACTTGAAACTAGCCTTTCCAGTCTAGAGAGGGCTCTTTCTTTGAGACTTAGTCTCTAATAGATAATGACTTTGAATTGTCGACTAGATTTATGTGTTTGGGAATTGTTTCTGGTTTCGCTGTCAAGGAAATACAGAATTGTGGGATATGGATTCATCCTCCTGAAAGCGAGATAAATCAATGACTTGGTAAGTGAAACTTTGAGAGGATAAAGGCTAAGCAGGAAATTTTCTTTCAGTTCAAATGTCGTTGTGTGTGTAGCAAAAGAAAGAGTACATAAAGAAACTTAGAGCATCATTAAATATGAATTCTAACTTACTTGGAAGAAAACACAGAGTTTAAATGGTGAAGTCTAAAGCACCACGTGATGAATTTTAGACTTATTAAATGTTCCAATTTAAACAAAAGGAAAGGCATGAATATACAAAAAAAAATGAAGTACATACATAGATAGGATCGCAATACATCAAACCACCACAATTAGAATCGTTTTGTCAAAGCCTCAGGACTTCTGCATTATATTTCAATTTGGTTCAAAGATTACATTTGAGAGGCCCTTGTCTATAGTAATTTTCCAACCAACCTTACATTGAAAATATAGAATATATAGAAAAAAATACACTCCTTGGTCTACTATGCCTCAAACTACTTCTCCTAGAATTTCAGTTTCAGCTACTCCCTGCCAGATGACCTTTCAAATAGGGTTTACTAAGAATGGAAATCCGAATGCACCCAATAATAACATAATTAACTTCTTCATCTTGATCATTCAGTCATGAGTAAGATTCGATCGTCAGACTATGATGCATCGACATTTCTCTTTTGCGGGGTGTTGAATTATCGAATGCACAGTCAGAAACTATGCCACCTAATGTAACAGGCTCTGGTTGTTTCCACATGATCATTGGCTGTAGTATGCACGTGGCGAGTTGGTGTGGAAGATGTCTGTTGGATGTTGCTCGTGCGCTACAGGTGGCGATGACGGTCGGGGAACCATGCATATCCTCCAAAACTGTCATGCATTTCACTTACACTTGTGCTCCTTGATAGGTGTATTTACAACATCTGCGCGACGAATATTCACCGTGCGGATGCCCCGTCAGATGTCTTTGTTTCTCGGCAGGAAACATGCAACACAATGATTTGGATTATTTTCGGCACAAAATGAGAGCGGAGATATAATAAATAAATGCACAGAGATATCACAGATATTCATTAATATAATAGAAATGTATTAGAGATGCAACCATAAACATAGATATACAATAATACATGATTTCTATTAATGAAAGAAATGTACAGAGGCTATAAAAATATAGAGTGAAAGACTCGCTAGAATGGTGGAAGCTTATCTCTGAGAAGAGATGTGATGGCTACTCGCCTTCACAAGAAGATGATTACAATGAGGCTCTGAAGGAATTTTTATAATAAGAAGGGATGCCAAAATCCCTAGACATCCAAAAACCTAACACTAGGAGATGAAGTGCCAAAAGTCATGTGGGCCTTGTTTGGGTAAGTTAGTACATCAACTTCCCGGGGTCGTAACTTTTGCATACGATATTCATTTTAGGCGTATGATATCCCGTTGGAAAGGTATTGTCAAGGAGATTCATTTTAGGTGAAATATGAAAGGAACTAGCATATTGCAAACATGTTTTCCCCAAAAAACATCGTTTAGGGCCTCAAAATGGTCCTGGAAGTTAAAATCTGCTAAAAATAGTAAATTACCAAAATTGCCAGAACATTGTTTTGAGCCATTTGGAAAAGGTGGGTGGCCACCGATATCCACCTGGATCAATCCTCCCTCCTTAGGAAGAAATGGTATCCATTCCATTGAGTTATCGGGGGAGAAGAAAAAGCGTTTGTTGAATCTGCATCTTGGTGAGCTACTTGCCTTGCTGGAGAAGTTGCACTGCTTAGCTTTTTGAAGGTTGTCATGAACATGTGGCTAGAAGGGTTGGATATTTTTAACCAGTCTGGTTACAAGAGATTCTTGTGTGAAAAAGGAATCTTTACACTTTATTTCAATCTTGTCGACCTGCTTCTATTGGATAGAAGGTTCTTGGGCCGAGGCTGTAGTGGTTGCAGTATCCTTTTGAACATACTGTGAAGAAGCTGAATTTTGCAGTATGAGATACCACCTTTCGACATTTTTTAGGTGGAACAGTAGTCAGAACTACCTCTGGTATTCTGTAGAGATGACCCCCTAGAGAAACAATGACAGTATGGGGTCAAGACTCATAAACAACATGGCATCTCCACATATATGGCTGGCCCAAGAGAACATCACAGACATCTAGTGGGGAAACATCACTTAATACCTCATCCTTGAAGGGTTGGATTCCGTATGAAAATTGACACTGCTGGCTGACACGAAGATCTCGTCCTTGGCGAAGCCACCCAATGTTCTATGGCTGCGGGTGTGGTGTTGTCGACAATCCCAATTGTTTGATGACCTCTGCTAAGGTGAGGTTCTTATGGCTTCCTCTATCAACAATAAAATGCAGCAGGGTCCCCTTCACCCACATCTGTGAATGAAAAAGGTGCTCCCCCTCTTCAGGATCTTCTAGTTCTTCTGGTTAAATTTCTGTAGTCGCGATAATAGCAGTGGGGTCTGCGTCGATGATCTGTCTTTTACTATTATTTTCAGAATCAGATTCTGAATCAGGGTTCCATTCCTTGTCTTTGATCTTGGCCACCAATGACATTTTTGAGAGACATTCATCAGTGCTGTGCCAGGGGATTTTGTGGAAATCGCACCATTTTTCGGTGTCCTTCTTTGTCTTCCCATTACCCTTCTTTTCATGTGGCTTGGACTCATTTTCAGAAGACTATTTTCTAGGGCCGTCTTTGTCATACTTTGGTTGTTGCATATTTGTAGACCTGAACTGCTATTTATTCTGGTGCTTAAATAATCCAGATCACACAGGGAGAAAGATTCTGTGCCATGTTCAAAAAGAAAAAATGGGGTCATGTTAATCATGCCTCTGGCCTCACCTACAACCTTAATACTCTGAGTGTTTTCCTCAGAGACCTATTTCATCTGTTCAGGTTCTTCACTTGTCTCCATAAGACCGCATTCCTTTTCAGCTTTGCTTGAGTGTTGGCAAGAGCCACACTGATGTTATCCATTTCCGGTTCACATTCCTTGGAGTTCTCTGCAATTCTTTCCTCTGACATCCTTTGTTCCTCACACAACTGAATGATTACATATTGCACCTCTCTGAGTTTTCTTTTAAGAAAATTTTCATTCCTTTCTTATATCTGCGATGCTATCATTTCAACAGTCTTTTTAGCCAATTGTTTTCTGAAGTCTCTGTTCTCTTGATACAATTAGGCAATAGTGATATGTGTTTTCTTCATCTGCTACGATGACTCCTGAACCTCCATGTTTTCAATGTACGACCTTCTCTGTATTTCACTAATCCACCTGCTTGAACCTTCAATAGGTTCTAGCCGAAGAAAACACAAGAGTAACTTCTCAGCAATAGACTGGGTGCATGGTTCGCTGGGAGCTTGGGTCTCCTCAGGATTTTTGATCAACCTCGACCTGCCTCTTTTCTGGGGTGTTGGCTGTTGGGATGATGAGTCTTCTATTTCCTTTCCTTTTCTAGTGGCCTCTTCCATTCTTTACCCTACACTATGAAGTTTTTTTTTCCCCGAGGATAAAGGGGAGTCTCCTTTGGGGTCCCTGGGGATGTCGAGTTAAATTATAAATGAATCCCAGTCTTTGTCCAACCGTTTCAATTTTTTGACTACCAACAACTTGATCAATGAAAGATGGAATAAATTATTCTTTGGTTGGTCGGCTTGGCCTAGACGTTGTTCACCATCCTTTCCAGGCTTCGATGTAAGAAGAAAGGTAAGTTCAAAGGAATTTTATTTGTGAAGTGCATCAAAACCTAATGTGATATGGGTATACTCTATAAAACCTTCCTTCACAGGTGAAATACCTTCTAATCACCTTTAGGAGATTTTGGAAAGGATCTTGGAGATATTGACTCAGAATGCCTGCTCTGATTTCCCATTCAGGAAGTTTGGCTTGATAAATTTTTCATAGCATAATACGTCTAGAGGCATGCCTTTAGACCAATTTTCACCATGCGGAGGGATCTTCGTCACAACTGACAGAGTTTCCTTCGTCACCCAAAATGTGATTCTTGCAATGGTGACGTGGAACCCATCAAACCTGAGAGTGAATTGTTCAGCCAGCTTCATGTTGTATCCTTTGATCTTTTCACAATAGCGCATACATCTGACCTGTTCAAAATATGCCTCGATATTCAGATCTTTGTTTATTAATGCCAGGTCCTAAGGCTTAGAACTCACAACCCTACCACTTTGCACCTTCTTTATTGTGCATCGGGATGTTGTCATGATGCAAATGTGTATTTGTTTTGGGCGTGCAGTAATGAAAAGTAACACCCTCTCTGTGCGATAGATGAGAATGATATACTTCACATAAATTTGTTGGAACAACAATGAAATTTTTTTTATGCGACAAGAGAAATCAACCCCAGGAGTCCATTGTGTGGCCGCAAGGTGAGATGGAAAACCTTGACACAGAAGGAGATTGACGCTGTGATAAAAAAACAACGGTAGGATTGTCGCAGTAGGGAAGCGTAATAGAAAATTCTGGTATGGTGGTAAGGTGTTGAGCGAATTTTTGTGAGACAAAGAATTTGGATGTGGAAATAAATTCAACACGACAGGAAGAAACTCCAAATAAGAGAGGCTGACTAGGAGAAGAGCTATCATCTGGCGCACTAGCTTGCAGTGAACTCCAACAGGCTCGAAACGATGACTAAAAACAGAGGAGACATGACAACTTGAATGAACAGACTCACAATACAAATGATGACATCAACCTTCCCACAACGAAATGACCCAGGATTTGTAGAAAATACCACAGACAACGCACAAATTTGGAAGGTAAAGGAGAAGCATGCAGGGTGACCAATATTTATACTTGAATGGGCAAGGGATGGAATCATGGCAGAGGACGATAAATCCATGGTGACGAGAAGTTTGGAAGCTCGCTGAAGATTTTCGCAACAAACGCGTGCGATAGGTACACTCCGAAGTGTGCAAAGTACAGATGATAAGAGTTGCAGAGTATATGTGATATGAACACCATGATTTCTTGACCTTTCTAAGTTCATAATTAGGTGACGATGGTTGTTATATTTGTCAATGTGAAATTTATTCCAACAACTTGCCTCGACCTCTGGCACGTAAATTCCCTGTTTCTAACAGGACTCAAAATTTTAGGAAAGGGACCTTTACAAGTCGAACATAACTAATTATGATGCCTTTTCCTGACTCCAAGGGCTAGACCCGCGACTTGCTAATTTCAACATGTTCATTATTTAATACCTGACTTGAAACGCTTCAAAAAATTAACTTAGACTCATCTAGGACTGAATCTAACTATAAAAATCATGGTGCTAACACATTGTCTCTATCAAGCTCATTAAAAAATGAAAAAGACTCCCCTCCATTACTTGAACCTTATTTTCCTATGCCCAGTGAAAATGTTTCCATTAGTAACCAGAAAACTAAATGAGGAAAAAAGAAGAGCCGCCAGAGGAAACAACGCTTGGGGGGCAGGTCTCCATCCTCTAGAAATCATCCTAGAGAAAAACCATCGACTTATGCCAAAGAATTTGGGGGAAAACTACCTCTAGAGAGACACACTACTAGGAGTGATCCTCGTTCGAAGGTCATTCCCATCGTAACATAGTAGTCATTTTTTAGAATGAGCTTAGTCTTTGTTCTTTCTCGTGCTAGTAAATACATGAGAATAAGTTACTAAGATTAATCTTTGTTCTTTCTCGTGCTCGTAAATACGGGAGAATGTGACTGAGTATAATTTTATCATTTTTTCGGACTCGTAAAGTTTATACGAAAAAGGAACCCCCTCGAGTCTCCTTTAAGCTCTTTTCAGACTCTCTAAACATGAAAATATTGTTGAGTGATCTTGCTTCCTTTCACACTCATTAAAATGTTTGAAAGAGCATATTTCGAGTGATATTTTATCTCTTTTTTGGCCTCGCAAGACTAATTACAAAAAAGGAACACTCTAATCGAGCATGATTAGAAGAGTTCTCCCCTGTATTGTTTTACACTTTTTTCGGGCTTGGGAGACAAAATTTACAAATAAGTCATCCATGGAGTCTCCTTTAAGTTCTTTTTAGACTCTCTAAAACATGAAAAACCACCGAGTTTTCCTTGGCTGGACTCCCTAAAGTACACATTGAAGGACCCATATGGGAATGAACCCTTACTTCTTCCAGTTCATTAAATAAAGGAAGAGGAAGTTACCGAATGTGAGGTATATCGAGCATGTGTTACCCTCCTTGAGCTCGTTAAATGAAAAAGAGGTACTCATCTATTTAGGTGGGGGAAAAATTAAAGGAATTGGGTCAATTTTTTGGGAATCCTTTATGGAAACTATTGTCACCCTTGAACATGGAACCTATTTGCGTCTCATCTTCAAGTTGGGTAATCCTCTTGTCTCTAAGTTATACCAATTCCATGTGTCTCCATAATTTGTTGTCCAGTCAAAGAGTGCTCTTATTTCCGTCACATTAAATTCTTGGTATTCATCGAGTCAATGCTGCCAAGTTAGTTGTTGTACCTCATCATGTTCAAGGGAAGTTTCACTTCAAACCATTCATCTGCAGTATTTCTAGTTTCCCTTTCTTGTGTTAGTCCATATTCATTCGATTTACTATCTTACATAACTTTCCTACGTTAGTTTCTTGTTGATGATAGGGGATACATCAAGGCCCTCCTTCGACGCGTCTTTTCCTATCGACTTCAACACATCATCCAGGAATTAGACTTAGAAACCGGTTAGTACCTTGGGAACTACATGCCTTAATGGCATGCCTCCTTTCTTCTAAAAATAGGTTTACATCATTGACCTTTGATTAGATGATTCCATGAATGTTCTACCTCAACTCATTTATTCACATTCATTGGAATGTACTAGGTTACCTTGGGAGTCATTAACATCATTGGTGATTTCCCTCGCACTTGTTAACGATTTACCTCAATGATCGGTAATCAAGTGGTTTCTACCATGTTCGACATCAAATCATCTATTCACATGGATAGATTCGTACCACATTGGGATTGGGATGGATACCCTAGGTTGAGCATTCACTCTATTATCTCCTTTGCCCAAACTGTGAAGGATATCATTTTAGCATGCTGATATATATATTGTCACGTAGATCCACTTTGTATTGGTCTGTGGCTATGTTTTATCATCTCATAGCTCCACTGTGTATTTTTCGTGGCTACGATCAGTTCATGTCATGGAGGTATGGATCCACATTGTATCTCTGGTGGCCATATCCTTAGTCAATATTTTTCATGGATCCACAGTGTATTGGTCAACGACCGTGCTTTGAGTCATCTCGCATTCTGAGCATAGGTATTCCTTCCTTGGAAATGGAACATATATTAATACTATTTGATGGTTCTTTGCAACTTATTCCAAGTTCTCAAAATCCACGCCCTTGCATTGAAGAATTGTAAAGTGTTTCGGCCATCAGTTTCTCTTATGACCTCACACTTTAGGGGGAAATATATTACACACCAAAATTCCACACTTAATTACCTCACCCTAAGTGTCTCAAGTGTCATGAAAGTGTCACATACATTGACACCATGAAATGACATTTGTCACAATCCCTAGTAAATGTGGAGGAGAAATATATTATATGAAGGTCAAAATACTATGTGCACACGACTTATTTATTAATATTCATGAAAAGGAAATTAATTTAGTGTGAGAATCTACCTCACATTTAGTTTCCTAATCTCAAGGAGAGGTTGAGAATCTCATGGATGGTTGAGATATTTTCTCAAACCAAAATCCTAATTTGTTGGATCTTGAGAGATATTTCCTCCTTAAAATCCTTGAGAGATATTTTCTCCCTAAAATTCTTGGGAGATATTTTCTCCCTAAAAAGATTGGAGATCCCATTTTAGTGGATCTAATGAGTGATATTCTCCATGGTGTTTAAGCCTCCAAATCCTATATAATGAGGGCTTTACATGGAGAAGGGAGGATGATTTTGGATATCAAACTTATGATATTGGTAGCATCGTGCAAGGGATGGACATGGGGAGCTTGGAGGAATGCTTCATCATCATCCATGTTTGTAAGTATTATATTTGGGTTCTCATTTTAATATACTTGGCCTATTTCCTTCAAGCTTGTGTATTCTTGCATGTGCTTGTCTATTGTTCCTTCAATATTTGTAGATGAATCTGTTTGATCTAATCTTGTAGAGTACGATTTCTTTGTTTCTCTTTGTTGTCTATTGCATTGCAGGTATCAAATTGTGCTAAGGATTTTGGAGATCAAGCTCGGATTGGAAGAAACGAGGACAAACCTTGAAACTAGGTGCATCACAAATTTTCTCCTTCTCTCTATTTCTGATTAGTTAAACTAAATTCAAAGGGATGTTAGTGTCCACTTGTGCTTTTATGTCTTAGTATTAGGGGTCTCTAATCCAAGGGAATATTCACCTATCCATAGGGTAATTATTTCGTAATAGTTCCCTTGTCGACATACCCCTCAATACAATCTTCTTTTCCTCATTGTCTCTGAATCCCATCTCAAGGGTTTGGTAGTTGGTAGAAATATTTCCCAAGGTGATCAACCATTGGACTCCCAACACCACATCTATGTCAGCTAGGCCAACTACATAGATTGTATCTCTCATGGTGTAGTTACCTAACTTCACCTCCAAGCCTGGAACTTTGTCCAAACACCCCACCGTGTGGCCATCTTCTACTGCAACCTCAAACCCCTCAAAATCCTATGTCTATAGTTCTCTCCTAGCTACCCACGCAACGTCAATGAAGTTGTGGGTTTCCCCACCATCTACCAAGGAAATGCCCCCCTATCCCTGAATAATCCCTCTGATCCTAAGGGTGTCATACCTAGGGACTCCAGAAAGGGTCTCTATGACTCCCTTTGCTGGTGATCATCTATTAACGTGTTTTTGAGGTTGTGGATTTACCGGTGGCTATGCCCCTCCCAGTGTCGGTGGTCTAGTGGACTAGTGGACTCACTACCTTATTCCTCCTCATCAATGTCTACGACAACCTCATTGTAATGGATTTGTCCCTTGCCCATGCACCTATGGCCCAAGACCCATGGATATTTGCAGGTGAAGCATAGCTTCCTTCTCATAAGATCACACCTCATAGCATCATCCAACTTATCCTTACCCTTCCACTCTCTTTGGATTGGTTTCCTATCCTGGTATTCCTATTGCACAACGGGTTTGGAAAAAGTTTTGGTCTTTGGCACTGAGTCTGCTATATCTCTAGTGCGTAGGACAACATCCTGCAATGTGTGAGTTATGTAGGCATTCACCCTTCCTATTAAGGGTTTTGTGAGACCCTTGGTGAATAACATGATCAATTTGGGCTCCGAAATATCTATCACTACCATGAATACCCTCTGAAACTCTATGATGAATACCTCTACCATGCCAATTTGTTTCAACTGGGCTAGATCCATGAAATGGATCTCTGGATCTGTCCTATCAAACCTGTCCATGAGCCTCTCTATGAAATCCCTGTAGGAAGTGATGTGTCTGTGACCCAATGTCACCAGTCCATGATGCCACCAGTCATGTGACTCACCCTCAAAATGCAGGGTAGCAAAACTAATGGCCTTAATATTTGTCATCTGGTGGAGCTTGTAGTATGTGTCTAGTTTTTGTACCCAAGATCTGGTAGTGCATTTTGATGATCCATCGAAAGAGGATATAGTGAGTTTACCAACTTTTCATATGAAGTCTATGTTATGCCCCTATTGTTGCTGCTGCTGATGTACTCCCCTCCAAGTATCTTATGATGGTTTCTGAGTCTGAGTCCATGATACTTGACTAGGGTCATGTCCTGATGGAAATCTGGTCCCAATGCTACATACTCTCTCCTATACTCGAAAATATCCTCTACTTGTGTGGGCTTCCTCTGTGCTATTGAATGTTGTGCTACTATTGGGGGTGCCTTCTGGAAACTAGGGAATAATGGCCTGGGAATCCTACTTGAATAAGTGTATGTGCGAGTAGGTGAATGGGGTCTTCTTCCTACTCGTGAGTTCCCTTGCGATGCATGTGGGGCCTGTGTTCTCCCCGTGGCCAACCTATCGACCATCTGTGCCAATGACTAAGTCATAGCCTATTGACTAACCATTAAATTGCTAATAACCTGCATGAAAGATGCATCTGGGTCCATGGCTGCTTTTCCACTGTCCTCTAGCCTCTCAAACCTGTCTCCCATCATCCTCTTTGCCTCATGCTTTGCCTCATTCTCAAACCTTCTCTCTTCATCCCTTTATGCCTCTTCCTCTTCCTCTAAACTAGGAGGAAAGGGGGGAAAATATGGTCTAGGTATCATCTCCCTACCTTTGTTGTAAGTGACATATTCGTCACCTACGTGCTCACATCCCTCTGGTTCACCTACTGAATTCATCATCTTTAGTCACAGGATGGCATGAATAAATCTCTAATACCACTGAAATAACCCATACTTGGATAGTCTAGGAAAATATGCTACTCTATGGTGTCTACTGTCTAATATGATACACTATGGGTTTCTGGATGCATTTAAGTTGCTGGGCTTAACATGCTTGGTGTTTTTACATGTGTGTGTAAATAAGTAAGTTGTTTAACAATACATGAATAAGCGTATAGATAGAGAATGACACAAAAGACTGTAAATCATATATTATGAGTTTTCTACTGGTTACAATGTCGTATGCGATTGAAAAAAGAGAATCAATTGGCTAGATAAAAGACAAAGGGATATGAGTTGGAATATAAGAAATAAACAATAACAATGATACCCGAAAAGTAGAAGACTATTGTTGGATGGAGATGTATACTGGAAGATCTATTGCAAGCTACGACAACTCACATGACAACTACTGCAATACTGGGAAGTTCTCCCTGGTGGCCAAACTCCTCAGATCTAAGTGGAAACTATCCCAAATAGTGCACCCTTCCCTCACACATAGTCCGAGTGACTAAAAACCTGACAATCAGACCTCTGACGATATGTACAAACCTCATATGGATTCCCCTGGGGGAAATGCACCCCAACTGTTGCTGCAAATGCACCCTAGAGATTCCACCGGTGGAATCTCACAGTAAGTATCTCAAACTAAGCACCCTAGGTGTTAATGTTTAAGCCATTATTATAGTTCTTTGAATTTCAATAGATAACAATAGCATAAGATAGAATCATTGAGAAATACACAATCACAAGAGACACATCATTTATCCTGGGAAACCCTCATGGGGCAAAAAACCCAGCAAAAATTCCTTTATATAGATAGCCAATACAATGCCAAGAGATAACTTAAACAAATACAAAAATTCCTCTCCCAAATATGCGCCTCTCTCTCTCTCTCTCTCTCTTCTCCAACTGCATCTCCAAAACTTGTCTCTCAATGAACAAGTGAGTGTGTTTCTAAGTGAGGCGCTAACTTCCTTATTTATACAAGTTTGGCATGTGTGGAAGTGTCTTTTCACTGGAAGGGCCGACTTCTTCTTCTGGGTGGTTATAACCACCTTTATTATATTCTGGGGCAGACTTCTTATTCTTCCTATTACAATTACATTTTGACCAATCTGCAAAATGGGATTTGGTCCTTTACAATAGCCAACATGATCAATCCGCAATGGGGATTGATCCAATGAATAATGTATCAAATAATAATCAAAATACACTTTGCAGTTACATTATTTCAACACTCCCCCTTAACAAGAATGGTATTATTCAACAACATCAGATGAGAGAGAGGCCTTTGTCATTAACAACATCAGGAGGAAAACATCATCAATATCATCTTGGAACACTGGCTGGCATATCTATAAATCATCGGAAGTTTTCTTCATCAGAAACATCATCATTCTCAAAGGAATGCAATCATCATCTGCATCAATATGAATTAGTATAAAACTAATACATCATCATCATCACAGCACGAGGTTGGATCATCATCATAATACAAGACTGGCTTTACATCACAGCTGTCAAGCTGGAAGCTCAGTGCTCATTTTTCTTTACATCAGAGCAATCAATATGGAAGCAAGATACTAGACTAGCTTTACGTCACAACTTCTCAAGTTGGAAGCACAATACTAGTCTCATCTCAATGTCTTGCTTTACGTGACAACACTCAAGCTGGAAGCAATATACTAGAATGGCTTTACGTCACAGCTTCTCAAGATGGAAGCACAATACTAGTCTCATCTCAACGTCTTGCTTTACGTCACAACACTCAATCTGGAAGTAAGACACTAGACTGGATTTACATCACAAATTCTCAAGATGGAAGCATAGTGCTAGTCTCATCTCAACGTCTTGCTTTACGTCATAGCAATCAAGTTGGAAGCAAGATACTAGACTAGCTTTACATCACAACTATCCAACCAAAAGCATAGTACTAGTCACATCACATCATCTTGCTTTACGTCACAACAATCAAGCTAGAAGAAATATACTAGACTGGCTTTATGTCACAACTATCTAGCTGGAAGCACAATACTAGTCACATCACATCATCTTGCTTTACGTCACAACAATCAAGCTGTAAGCAAGATACTAGACTAGTTTTACGTCACAACTATCCATCCGGAAGCACAGTACTAGTCATATCACAACAACTACTCCCCCTTTCAAGGAAGGTCCTTTTAGAATATACCAAGCTTATCTTGAAAGTGCTCAAACTTTACATGATATAGAGGCTTGGTCAACACATCAACAACCTGTTCATCTGTGCTAACGTACTGGATTTTTATGGCTCCTCTATGCACCATGTCATAGATGTAATGATATCAGATCTCTATGTTCTTTGACCTGTCATGGAATACATGATTCTCTGTCATCTTTATGCAGCTTTGGTTGTCACATAGGATCGTGGTTGCTTCCATCTCTAGGTCAAATAGACCGGTCAACAACTTTCGAAGCCATATTGCTTCATAGCTAGCAGAACACGCAGCAATGTATTCTGCTTCTGCTGTGCTGAGAGAAATGCTGGATTGCTTCCTACTCTGCCACGAGATCATGACTGATCCCAAAACGAAACAACATCCTGAAGTGATTTTCCTATCAGAAACACTTCCTGCCCAATATGAATCAATGTATCCACTCAATGTGAAATCATGATCTCCATCATAACTAAGACCACAATCTAATGTACCCTTAAGGTACCTCATCACATGTTTTGCAGCCACTAGGTGAACATGTCTAGGTTCTACCAGAAACTGACTCAAAGTGTTCAAGACAAAAAAAATATCTGGTCTGGTGTTAATCAGGTACATCAACGATCCAATAATCTGTCTATACAACATGGCATATATCAAATCTGATGAAGTATCAACCAACAACTTCAACTTCATTTCCATAGGTGTACTCATGGACTTGCACTCTAACATGTCGAATCTGTTCGACAACACAGGTATTGCAACAGAGGACGAACACCTTCAATAACCACTCACATAACTAGAACAAAGATCAACACACCGATGTTTTCACGTGGTAAAACCCCTACGGGGAAACATCCACGGCCCCAGCCAACGCGGCTACTTGGAGCAATTTATTAGTGCAAAGAAAAAGATTACAGAGAGATTTTACAAGAGAGTTTCTCACAATCGATCATCGGCAAATGACCCTCCATGCTCTTTAAATAGAGATCATGGACCAATCGGGTGTTAAGCCACAGATCAATGGCCATTAAGATCGAGGA
>ML798273.1:344248-355934 GCA_009831015.1 Picea engelmannii | reverse complement strand
AGATCTTGTTGTAGATGAGTTTATTCTTTTTTGTAGTTATATGAATTCCATAGTTAAGTAAAATGCTTAATGTTTCTAAGCCTTACTCATGTTGTGAATGATTTCTTGAGTAAGAATTCAATGTGTGGTTTGCTTTCAAGCATTAGGATAATCATGAATGCTTTTTGAGTTATTTACGCTTTTGGTACTTTTGATTTAATAAGAATTGGTGATAATTGCTAATAAATGAAAGAAGACTATGAATGCATCTCTTGAATAAGAGTTTTGTCTTTCTAGCATTGATAAGCCTTAGAACTAGTTTGAATATCTCTTGAATGCTTACTGTTGATACTCTTTAGGAAAACAATTGTTGATTACTGTCATGAGATCTATGAATAGGAATTCTGAACAGAAGCTTAGCATCTTTCCCATATTCAGCTCTTAGAATAGGTTTTGGTTTATTCCCATTAAAGAATAAAAGTTGTCTCTAAATCCATACATTTTGGATGTGCCTCTAAGTCTTACAAACACTGGATTGACAATCATTTGCACTCTAATTTACATCAATAGATTGGAGCCTAACACTTAGTAAGATTTGTCAGCGGTGCTCCAAGCTGAGAAAAACCCCAGACGAACCGCCTGTAATAGTTGCACGGCCCGAAGAAGCTCTTCAATTCTGTCATGTTCTTGGGCGTTGACCAATCCAGAATGGCCCTGGTCTTCTCTTAGTGCACCTATACCCCCTGTGCACTGATGATGTGGCCTAAGTAAAGCATCTCTATCATACCGAATTCGCACTTGGACTCTTTGGCATATAATGATTGTGCCTTCATGATGCTCAATACCTCATCCAGGTGCCTCATATGCTCTTGCCATGATTGACTATAGATCAAGATGTCGTCGAAGAAAACCAAGATTGATTTCCTTAACTGATCCCTGAATATATGGTTCATGCAAGAATGGAATGTAGCGGGTGCATTGGTTAGCCCAAATGGCATAACTAGGAACTTGAAATGTCCAAAATGACATAGAAATGTCGTCTTCTCTATGTCTTGCTCTCAGATGATGATCTAATGATATCCAGAGCGTAGATCAATTTTTGAGAAGAAAACTGCCTCATGCAGTTGATCCATCAACTTGTCAATGCGTGTGATAGGGTACCAGTTCTTGACGGTTTTCTTGTTCAAGGCTCGGTAATCAATGCACATTCTCATGGTGCCACCCTTCTTCAGAACTAAGACAACTGAAGAAGCAAATAGGTTGCTGCTCGGTTTGATGTGTCCCATCGCCAACAATTCCTTGATTGCCTTCTCTNATGGTGTGCTCAAACCCCCTGTCAGGTGGTCTCCCTGGTGGAATTGCCTCAAAGACCTGTTGATGTCGTCCCAATAAATTCTTAGTCTCTATATGGTATTGTTGTCGACCTTTCAAATCCTTCTGAGTAGTGATCAAGAATTCTGCGACATATGCTACCTCCACATGTCTAAATATCCTCTCCATCCTCTTGGATGAAACTGTCCTAGGTTCTCCTGTCGACATACCTCTTAGAGCAACCTTCTTCCCATCCTGATCTTTGAATCCCATTTCCAAGATTTGGTGGTTGGTAGTGATTTTTCCCAAGATAATCATCCACTGAACTCCTAACACCACATCTGTGTCTGATAGGTCAACCACATAAAATGTGTCTCTCACTGTGTAGCTACCTAACTTTAGCTCTAAGTTTGGAACTCTGTCTAGACACTCCACTGTGTGGCCATCTGCTATCGCAACATCAAACCCCTCAAACTCCTCTATCTGAAGTGCACGTCTCGATATTAGTGAAGCATCGATGAAGTTGTGGGTGCCCCCACCATATATCAGGGTGATTGCCCATTGCCCTTGAATAATCCCTCTGATACAGAGGGTATGATACCTGGGAACACCAGAAAGGGTCTCTATGACACCTCCCTTTGCTATTTTCCTCATGTTAGCATGTTCTGGCGGTTGTGGGACTACTGGAGGATGGGCTCCTGCCGGTGTCGATGGTCTACAGGGAGGCTGCTCCTCTGTTGGTGCTGACTCCTCCTCTGAACTAGTGGATCCACTGTCCTGCTCCTCCTTCTCACTATCCACGTTGTCTGCTGCTACCTCAATATAATGAATCTCAACCTTGTCCATGCACCTGTGGCCTGGGACCCAAGGATCTCTGCAGCTAAAGAAAAGATTCTTCCTCATAAGCTCTCGCCTAGTCTCATCATCCAACTTCTCCTTGCCCTTCCATTCTCTCTAGAATGACTTCCTGTCTCGATCCCTCTGGGGCACAAATGGTTTGGAGAAAGTTTTAGTCTTTGACACTGAGCCTGCCAGATCTCGAGTGCGAAGGATAACATCCTGTAAAGTGGGAGGCATGTATGCCTTCACCCATCCTCTCAAAGGCTCTATGATTCCTTCTGTGAATAGCATGATCATCTTGGGCTTTGATATATCTATCACTGCCATGGGTACCCACTGAAGGTTTGTGATGAACGCCTTTGTTGTGCCATTTTGTCTCAACTAGGCTAGATCCCTAAAGTGTATCTTGGGATCCTTCCTGTCAAACCTGTCCATGATCCTATCTGTAAACTCCCTATAGGAGGTGATGCGACTGTGACCCAATGTCACCAGTCCATGATACCACCACTCGTGTGCCTCACTCTCCAAGTGTAGGGTCGTGAAACTAATGGCGTCTGTCTCGGTCATCTCGTTGAGCTTTTAATACATGTATAACTTCTGTACCCAAGCTCTGACGGTGTATTTGGGCGATCCGTTGAAAGAAGGGATGGCGAGTTTCCCAACTTTTCGGATGAAATCGAGGTTATGCCCCTGTTGTTGTTGTGGTCCTCCCCTCTGCGGCTCTTTGGGGCGATTCCTGAGTCTGAGTCCACAGTACTCAACTAAGGTCATGTCCTGATGGAAGTCACGACCCAATGCTGCGTACTCCCTCCTATACTCTGCAATGTCGTCGGCATGAGTGGGTGGCCTTTGTATTATTGGTGGCGGTGCTACTAATGGGGGTGCCCTCTGGAAACTGGGAAACAAGGGTCTAAGAATCCTACTCGTAGAGGTGTATGTGCGAGAGAGTGACTGGGGTCTACTGCCTGCTCCCAAGTTCCCCTTTGTTGTATGCGGTACTTGTGTATCTGGGGTGCCCACTCTAATCTATCTATCAACCACTTGTGCCAAGGATTGAGACATGGCCCGTTGACTAGCTAACATATCATTAATAACCTGCATGAAAGCTACCTCTAGATCTACGGGGGCCTTGCCACTGCCCTCTGGTCGCTCATATTTGTCTCCTATCATCCTCTCTGCGTCGCGCTCAGTCTCACGCTCTGCCCTTCTCTCTGCTTCTCTGTGTGCCTCTTCCTCTGAGCTAGGAGGAAAAGTGGGAAAATCAGCCCTATGCCTTCTTTCCTGATACCTATTGTAAGTGACATATTCATCACCTACATGTTCACAACCCTCTGGGTCTTCTGCTGCACTCATTGTCTTTAGTCACAGGTTGGCAGGACTAAAGCTCTGATACCACTATAATGTTCCTGACTTGGCTAGTCTAGGAAACGCTACTAATGTCTGTGTAGGATCAAAGGTTTACAGCATATAAATGATCATACAAATAATAAATGTGACAAAGGACTGCAAAGTTTGTATTATGATATCTTTGTGGATTACAAAATGGTTGAATGTGGCTAAATAAACTGACAATACTCAACTAGATCAACAGACAAAGGATCTTAACTGGAATACAAATAAGAAACTGCGGCTGAATAAAATAACAACACTCGGCTAGATCAAAAGACAAAAGCATCTTAGCCGGAATACAAATAAGCAACTAAAAGATAATACCCAGAATATGGGAGCACTGCAGAATCAATGAAGAATGGTGGAAGACCTGGATGATCTTCTTGGTGACTAGGGTGTGTCTTTCAACATCAAAATCAATCAACTGGTGTCTTCCTCCTAGAATACACTGAACTATCTCTCCTGAGATGTGCCTCTTCTCCTCAATGACAAGTCATAATCTGCATAATGATGAATTAGGTCATCGACCCTTCCTTTATAGATTTCCAAAACCCTAAATCATGCTGAAACCCTAATTCACTGTTGACTTCCAAAACCCTAAATCACTGTTGAAACCCTAATTCACCGTTGACTTCTATTTTTAGCTCATAATGACTTAAAAGCGCTTTTAAGCCTTTTTAGCTCAATGTCACTTTCTGAATATAACATGTATGACTGGAGTGACCTCTAGTAACCCTGTTTACCCCTCTTTGGCCCTGGCTATAGTCTAACATGGCGGTTTAGACCATTAAGCCTCCTCTCTGGAGCTCCTATTTGGAAAGGGACATTACATCGCACCCTTATTAGTCCCTGCAGGGAATATAGTGATCGATTTTTGGTCAAATTGAGTTGACTTATCAATTTTATTGGCAATTTTTTGTAAAGTTTGTTAATGTTTTAGAATTTTTAATTATTATATATATATACTTTTGATATTACTAAATTATGAATTTTTGATTGGCTAAGAAGGCTCATGGGACTAATAAGCCCTCGTTGGAGGTGACTATTATAAAAAGATAATTAATTAAAAATACATAAAAAAAATTAAAAATCATAAAAATGCCATGTGTAGCTTTGCATTAATAGTTCATTGATTAAGTACTATTTTTGCATTAATAGTTCGTTCACTAGTTCATTCACTTTGGAGATGACTATTATAAAAAGATATTTAATAAAAAATACATAAAAGTTAAAAAAATCATAAAAATGCCATATGTAGCTTTGCATTAATAGTTCATTGACTATGACCTGCTAGGGGTGTAGACCTATTGACAAGTTTCCTATAAATGGAAGGAAATATGTAAAAAGAGGTCTCAAGGTTGATTCTCACCCTGATTTATCCAGAGATACTCCCTGGGCCTTATAAGGCAGCTATCAATCCAGAGATACTCCCTGGGCCTTATAAGGAAGCTATCAACAGGATTCTGTATGATACTACCGATACCGATCCAATACTGTTGTTGTTACCTATCGCCCACAGGATTCCGTACGATACTACCGATACCGATCCAATACTGTCGTTGTTACCTATCGCCCACAGGATTCCGTACGATACTACTGATCCGATACTATTGTTGTTACCGATCCGATACTCCCGTTGTTACTGATTCCCCTAGTTCATTGACTAAGTACTATTTCTCTTCTCCAAGAAAATGAATGCCATCAAATTATATATCAATAACATAGATTTCAATTTTTAAAAAGAGTTTCTTATTTGTTTTAAAAAAAGTTTCTCAAAATTTAAAGATTTTTTCACTTTTGTATGGATGAACACATAGGTTTATGTAAAACATTTGTAATTTTTTATAAAATATTAAAAGTTGTTTTCTTTAATAATAACTTAATTATTTTTTAAATTGTAAATCACCATGTAAAATATCCAAATAAAATTATTAGTAAAATTTGTAATGTTAAATATACTCATATTTTTTAAATACATTATTAAAAAAAAAAATTACAATTTTGAGAATTTTAATACTTTAAAAAATAATAGTTCATCATAAATGTGAATCTTATGATGATAGGATGTTATTCACCCATATTCATAACCAAAATAGACATTTTATACTGTAAATACAAACTTAAAATAATAAAAATATTGAATAGAAGTGAATATGTTGATTTAACTTCACATAGAAATCGGTTAGCTTCAGAGAAAGACCAGTTAGCAAAATCGTATGCATGCAACGACCAAGCAGGTAGCAGCGAACACGTAGTAGGAAGCCCAAACCTGACATGAGAAGTGTGTATGGAGCTGTGGCGGTGGAGGATGAATGGACTGCCCTTCATGGGAAATATGTGGCAATAGCATGAATTAATGACAATAATTTATTTTGTAGTCTTTTTAAAATTAATTTAAATGTTTGACAATTAATGGGAAAAAATAAACCTCCACGAGGGCGTATTTAGTACCATAAACCAATGAAAAATTGAATTTATTTTTTAGTCTTTTTATTAAATGTTTGACAATTAGTGGGAAAAAATAAACCTCCACGAGGGCGTATTTAGTACCATAAACCAATGAAAAATTGAAGTTTTTGATTTAAGAAAATACAAAAATATGGAAAAATGAATAAATAAAATGAATTAATAATAAATTACATGAAACATTGAGTAATTGAAAAGTTTTCATACTAAAATGCACCATTTAATACCCCAAAATGCACCTAGTAATAGGCGGTCAACGATGGTTGACCGCAAAGCGAAAACTATAGTCCCTTGCCTATGCAGGGACTAATAAGGTAAATTAAGTATTGATCTTCCAACAATTTTACTCAATTCGGACATTTTAAGTTCATGCCGACATAAATTGATTGAAATTTTGAAGTTTGAAGAACAGTTGTTTGGCACTGGTCTGTGTAAAATTGCCCATATACCCCAAGACACGTATTTGCAGATACCACGAATCACCTGCAGGTTGCGTGAGGGGGCAGAAATGCTATTATTCGCATGGGAAGGGAGAATTAAGACGAGTCAAGATGCTACCTGCATACGTAAAACAGGGCAGTATTTTACAAACAAGCGGGAGGTCTAATAAGGTTAAGATTATTCCAATGAATAACAAAGTATTGTTTCCTCGTGATTATTCCTTCAAATAATTTTCAATAAAGTTTTTTAAGTTATTTTATGAGACATTGTTTTGCAAGCAGCTCATAGCGAAAGATTTGAACAGAAAGGTCTTTATTGGAGCACCTTCAGTAGAATCTGGTCAGAAATGCTTACACTTTCAAATAAGGACAGGTTTTCAATATTTCTAAAATAGTTCTGTTAGAAAATAATTACTCCCTTAACAGTTTTTGGAAAGTTTTAATTTTAGATTATAGAATAGTTCTAGTTAATTATGCATTAGCTATTTTAGGAAAGTCTTAATTTTAGATGTTTTAATTAACTATACATTAACTATTTCATTAACTGTTTTTATTTTAAGAAAATTTTAATTTTAGATAGTTTTGCATGAGTTATCTTTTGTGAATCTTATTATTATTAGCTATTTTAGGAAAGTCTTAATTTTAGATGATGTAATTAGTTATACATCAGCTATTTTAAGAAAGTCTTAATTTTAGATAGTTTTGCATGAGTTATGTTTTGTGAGTCTTATTATTATGCATTATAGCTATTTTAGGAAAGTCTTAATTTTACATAGTGCATTATAGCTATTTTAGGAAAGTCTTAATTTTACATAGTTAGTTTTGCATTAGTTAACTTTGTGGTAAGTCTTATTATTTGCAAGTTTTTGTGTATTTAACTGTCACTTTTTGTGTATTTAACTGTCACTTGAGAATCAATGAATGAAAGCATCAAGTTTCTAGAGCCGCAGCTCATCTTGTTTTTGTGTTTTAGTTTTTGTGCTGAGGTCATACAGCCGCGCCGCAGCTGTTCTACCTCCTTCAAGTTCGTTATCATAATTTCTGAAGCAATTGACAAAGGATTTGAGAGATTTCTTTGACAGCAAATTCGGCCCGGTGCTTGACGCAATCGTGATCGGAAGTCAAGCTGGAGAGCATATTCAATCGCGAGGTTTCGGATTTGTTAATTTCAAATACGAAGAGTCCCTGGCATCCGCCGTACATGTCCATTACATTACATTCTTGGCAAAAAGACAAGTAAAACATTGCATGTATTCAATTTTATCGATTGTTTAATGCGTGGAATCTTTGTGCAGGTGGAAATCAGGGCTGTAGTACCTAGATCCATGCTTCCAACCCCGGAAATGATGAAAGGAAATATCCACGAGAGCACATCTTCCACCAAGCACGAAGATGTGCAAGAAGGCAGGGAAGGGCATAGAAGAAAGCAATTTCCACCATGGGAAAGAGTCTTGTTGGCTGCGGAAGAAAAGGTAGAAACATCCAGTACATATGTAGTACCACTTCCAGAACCTAGTCCAACCTGGGTTGAGAAGTTTAGAAAATGGCTTTCAGAATTTCTAAGGGAAGTATCCAAGCGATTAAGCGAAGGAGAGTGGTATCCCCTTTCATCTCTTAAAGGCGATTTCAGAGCAACCTGTAGCATGGAACTAGGCTATTCTTTTCTTGGTTACTTTAAGCTCAGCGATTTCATACGTTCGATGCAAGGCCTCTGTAGAATGAAGATTGTTCCCGTTGGAAGGGGGCCTGCCACGCACGTGGTTCTTCTTGAATCACTTCCAAAGTCAGGAGTACATCATTCGATTTCGACTGCTCCTCAACCTCAACGAGGAGTTATTGGTAGAAGCGCCTTCGTGAACAAAGGACGCTCTTATGCAGATGCGGCAGGACTAGGATCTACTATCGGTCCCGATAAGAAACCACCAACAGCTACTGCTTTCATACAGGCCGGTGCTGATCGTGTTCCATCAACTGATTTCAATGAAAAGGCCACTTTAAAGCTTGCACATGCCTGCAAGAAGTCCAATTCTGCCGATCGTCAACCTATTTCTACAAACGAATTTCTAGTCGGGACTGACAAAGACGTCCGTTATTTGTCAAATATTTTTTCTGTCTTCAACGTAAATGCCGACGGAAAGGCCAGTACAAACATAAATCCAAATATATCCGTCGAACTTCGGGCTCTGGGTCAACTACCAATTTCCTTCCCGCACGCAACTGAAATCATCGAAGCTCAACAGAAATCGCCCTTGCATTACAGCATGATAGATTCTTCACAAATGCGCATCACTTCTGCATCGTCCTCAACTCAGTACGGTCAATCAATGAGTACTTTCACACCTCGAGCCACAGTACCTGCTCAGGAAGATTTCTTTCTAAATTTTCTCCAGGAAGGAAGTTCGTTTTTCACTCCATGGAGTCAACAAAAACCTTTGTATAGCATCGAGCCTCCTCCCTGGAAACCAATTCTTAGCCGCCAATTATGGGAGGTAAAAATTGTAACCATATGCTCTCAAGTTGATCTAATTTGATGAATTGCTATAATTTAATGTGTTCTAACCTTTCTTTCTGTGTTTCTACAGAACTCGCCTCAGAGTGTACTATCACCATACAGTCCCCAGGAGTCTCTTTTCCAAAATTCGCCCACTACTAAATCGTCTTTCGAGATAACTGAAAGCAGCAAGATCAGTCACACTGAACTTCCCAACTGTGTACTCTGCAAGGAGCGGAAGGCTATTTGGGTTGCAGTACCTTGCGCCCACAGAGCTTTGTGCACCCCGTGCCGTGCTACTCTTAAATTTAGCCAGAAGATCTTCAATTGCTTCAGTTGTGGTCAGCCAGTCGGTAAATTCATTGCATTTCACTAACTAGGGGTGGCAAAAGCAAACGAGGGATACTAGCGATGTCAGAAAACGAGAATCGTTGAATGTGAGGTTGAGCAATGAACACAGCTTGCATGTCTTAACATAGAATATAAGCGCCTATAATATATGCCTTTTAATTACATATGCATGCTGATAATAATTTCCAAGCCTAATTTGGTACAGGCTCCCATCGATGCATGAATAGCTCCCGTTCTTGTACTAAGATACCAGCATTTTGTGAAGTCATGATGTAAATGCATCTTTCGTATGACATCTTGGACTCGAGTGGGCCAAATGGGGCCTGTAAGCTGTACCATCTCTTCCATGCCGCATTTGTTATCTCTTTATTCAACCTTGGATTAAAAATCAATTGGTTTTAAATAATTGACTCGTCTGATAGTTAGAGATTTGTTGAATAGATGTTTTCTTGGTTCTAATAGTTAGAGATTGGTTAATATAATTTTGTTTTTAAATATATTTAACAAATTTTTAATTATTAAATGAGTAATTTTTTATTCGAATTTTTTTAATTATTAAATGATTTACTTTTTATCGGAAATTTCATGGTATAAGGTAAAATTGTAATGGCGTATAGTATCTTAGTTTTATATATGGAATAAATGGACTTAAGTATAGGTGGATACTTGTATCACATAACTTTTATTTTGTTTTTGTTTTGTTTTAATGACGATGGAGTATAGGGGATAATAGATATTTGGGGACAATATAGGGTGTTAATTTTTTATTTTTATTTTGGAGTAAGATCTAAAAGTTTTGATTGGTTAAGAGTTTGTTTTCCTTGGAAATGAAGAAACATGTTAATGACTCAAGACCCATAGGTATTTAGTAGGGGTGAAAGTCTACCCCTTATGAACCACTAAAGAGTTATTTTAGGTGATGATGTGGTTTTTCTTGAATAGTAGTGATGAGTCAACTCATATTCTTGACATAAGGAAACAAGTTAATGACTTAAGATCGAGAGGCATCTACTTGGGGTGAAAGTATACCTCCTTAAGAACCACAAATGAGTTATCTAAGTGGCATGGTTTTCCTTGAATAATGGTGATGAGTTAGCCAACATTTGCAAATAGCAACTAGGTCATCTTTAATGCTAGATGACAACTAAGTTATGATAAGTTTTGTCACTTTATGCCTCTAAGTCTTGGGTCATTAATTTGTTTCCATAGTTTTGAGGAAGATAGGTTCTTATCCAATTAGATTGTATCCAAAAAAAAAAGTGCCCCTCCAATGGAGTCCAAATGAACTTTTTATTAACATCTAGTCTCAGTTCTATACATGAGACCAAATACTACCCCTATCACAATTTAACTTCTTATTCAGATGACTTGAATTGGATCCAAACTAACTGGGGCTTAGTACCTACAGTGCAATATGACAATTTATGTAGGTTAGCAAATATTGTAAAAAAATAAATGTACAAGTTGAATGAGACAAATGTGAGAGGGAAAAAAAGAATAAAATGAAAAGAAAAAAAATTGAATAGGAGAGAAGGGCCAATGAATGAGAAATGAAGGGTCATGGTTGTTGGCATTTGTCTTACCTCCAATGCTCCCTATTTATCTCAAGAATCAATGGGTCTTTTGGCCAAGAGAGGTGTTGGAAGATTGGTTGTTGTCATTGATGTCAACCCTAGTAATGGGTTTTGGACCGCAAGATTGATGAAGGTATTTGGACATGAAGGAAAATGCACATGTAGATACAAGAACCATGGATGGATAGTATACATCATGTTGTTTTCGATGGTATGTGGTGTTAGAAAAACAGGACCGCGAAGCAATAAAATAAAACAAATGCCGAAATAAAACACAGAAGATACACAATACAAGAGAGACACAGATTTACGTGGTTCACCCAGTGTGGGCTACGTCCACCAGAGAAATTGCCAAGTCCTTTCTTTATTATTATCCAGCAAAATGAAGGGATACAACCTATAGCAAAACCCGTTGTAACTTCCTCTTCTTTCTCTCACAGTATCCTCTCTCAGAATACAATACTTGCCAACCTACATAGCCACAATACATTTTCCTCATAAAAGAGGGTTGCCTTCTAGGGTAAAAAACCCTAACATAATCTCTATCGTTAGATCTGCGACCTTATAATGAACGGTCCAGATTTATAATGAAATTACAATATACTTTTACAAGGCAATTTTTCCTTCGGTGGCTTCGCCCCCGAACACTCGCTGGGGGCCTGCTTGCCCCCAGACCCCCCAGCTGGGGGGATAGCCCCCCCGGACCCCACAGAGGGGGTACCCCCCCTCTGCACTCCCCCGCGTGGAAGAGTGTACATACTTATGGGGTGTAAATACTTCATGGGGTATAAACACGGCTGAAAGTAAAAGACCTCTAAATCAGGAAGATAATCAGGCTCCACAAC
>ML798273.1:297340-340732 GCA_009831015.1 Picea engelmannii | reverse complement strand
CATACAATTTGGCCAACGCGTCCATCAAACCCTTTGTTGTCTTTTCTTTCGAGATATTGAAAGCCACCGACGCTGCCAGGCTTAGCCGTATCGTTCCTAGAGCCTTTCTGTCAAGAATCTCCCATTCTTCGTCCTTCATGGCCACCGGCTTCTTTGCTACTCCGATCAATGGTAGGAATAGATCCTTCTGATATAAATAATCTTCCATTTGCATATTCCATAACTGATAGTTTTGGTCGTTAAATTTCTCGACCCTAAACTTTCCATCTTTCGACATTTCTCCCACTCGAACCAGGAACCCTCTTTTCCTGCGAGTTACCTTACGCTCTGATACCAGTTGTTAGAAAAACAAGACCGTGAAGCAATAAAATAAAACAAATGCGGAAATAAAACACAGAAGATACACAATACAAGAGAGACACAGATTTACGTGGTTCACCCAGTGTGGGCTACGTCCACCAGAGAAATTGCCAGGTCCTTTCTTTATTATTATCCAGCAAAATGAAGGGATACAACCTATAGAAAAACCCGCTGTAACTTCCTCTTCTTTCTCTCACAGTCTCCTCTCTCATAATACAATACTTGCCAACCTACATAGTCGCAATACATTTTCTTCATAAAAGAGGGTTGCCTTCTAGGGCAAAAAACCCTAACATAATCTCTATCATTAGATCTGCGACCTTATAATGAACGGTCCATATTTACAACGAAATTACAATATACTTTTACAAGGAAATTTTTGCTTCGGGGGATTTTCCCTCGAACCCCTGATTGCCCCCAGACCCCCCATCCAGGGGGATAGCCCCCCCGGACCCCGCAGAGGGGGTGCCCCCCCTCTGCACTCCCCCGCGTGGAAGAGTGTACATACTTCTGGGGTGTAAATACTTCATGGGCTATAAACACGGCTGGAAGTAAAAGACCTATAAATCAGGAAGATAATCAGGCTCCACAACCAACATGTGGCACGTCACGTGGATCCTCATGCTCCCCCTATCATCATGATCAATGAATTTTTGAAGATGACAAAGTGAATTGAAGAAGGAAGTACATGTAGGCCATGAAGATAATTAAAAAAAAGAATTACAAAATAAGAAAGTGTCAGGTCGGCCCTAATGTTAAAAGGAAGTGACATAAATGGTATAAATAAATATCATTATATATTAATTTGATACACAAGTCGAATTTCAGAGGAAATCAGAAGTAAATAAGGCTGAATTTCAAGGGAGGATGAAGTCTTTTGGTGATGTGTTCTAAGGTATGTTATTTTTAGGTCATCTTACCATTTTCGCTATAACTTTTTTTTCTATAACGATTCAGATGGTGAAATTGCTATGGTATTGAGAAGACATATCAAGGTACATGTGGTAAAAGTTTCAGCTCTTGATTCGCTATAATTATGGAGATACACTTTGTGGAATATAGTGTTTTTGACTAGTCCTGAAGCTAGTCAATAAACAAGTGTTCCGGGTAAAACAGTCATAATTTATTCATAGAGAATCCAAATTAAGTGGGACAAATTGCATTGGAAAGAGTACGGACTGTAGTTTCTTTTGTACAAGTTTCATAATATGATGTTAAATATTGAGCGCGGGGCATTCTGTACAAGTTCGGTCTCCTAAATAAACCAAAATTGAACAAGGTCTACCATTCTCTCTATAACTTCTTTTTGGGGAGGATTCAAGGAGTGAAACTTGGAGAAGTTCCAAAGAATAAATTGAGTAATATTATCTACAAGTTCAAAGTATTCCAAGAATTAAATAATTGCATAAATTGAATAAGTCTCAGGAAGCATTATCAGGTTCTATGTGATGGTTGGTTGATGGTGATGATTTAATGTGAAGTTTTATTATCTCTCATATATTCTTTGGTGGAAGGAAGGGGCAAGGATGGAGAGTTCAACTCTCTCTTGATATTGGAGGATTGTATCTTCCTCTTGGAGTTTTATCCCTCCCTTTACATTTGGAAGCTGTAGCCACCTTTGGAATTCATTACTTCCCTTGAACAATAAATATTGATTATTTCTCATATATTGTGCATGGTGTATTGTGGTGTATTGGTGTAACTCTTATACTATTGTCCATTTATCATTGGATATAATTGAATGGTTTAAGTATAAGTTGAAAACGGTTTTAAATTGTACTTGATACTGATTCACCCCCCTCTCAATATCAACAAGAGGAAGAGGCATAGAGATCCATGAAATATTTGTACCAAAGATTGCTAGAATGAAGAAATCAAGCCCCATTCGAAGCTGATTTTCCCAATTGGGTTTCAAAGGTAAAATTTTGTGTTCACTTTCATTGATTGCTATGTTTGTTTGTTGTGGAATTAATTTGAATGAATGTGTAGATGAGGGCTAAATCTCTGTGTTTGATTAATAATTGTGCACTTGTTTACTTCTAGTTTAGATTCTTTCTTGTAATTAAATTATGATGGAAATGAAACATCACAATAGCTATGGAATGTCCATAGTCCAATTCTCGTCGAAGTATGAGATCGATGACTGTTAGAATTTGTCTATTACTTATTTCCATCTAGTTTACTAATATTCTATCCCTCATCTAGCAATTCATCTCTCACATACCATTGGGCGTTATTTCTCTCTCCCTGGGCATTTGCGTTAGTTGTTGGTTAAGTGTTTCACCTTCGCTCAAGTCATACCTCCCCTGCATTAGTTTTTGGTTATGTGTTTCACCTTCATTCAAGTCATACCTCCCCTCTTGGCCATAATATCCTTACTAACAAGCGATTTACTACTTCCCACGGGATGTAGGAGGCCATACAATTTGTACACCTTCCTTGTGAGGCCTAAGTGTTGCCCAATTGAAGAACTGTCCAATTGATCCAAGGGAATTCAACCAAAAATTGAGTGAATCACACCCACTAAGAAATAAGTCAACTCACTAAGAAAATTCAACCAAAAAATGAGTGAATCGCACCCGCTGAGAGAGAATTTGATTTTCAAGAGAAATTGACCAACATTTAATTGAATAGTCGCCATTTATAGTTAAGGAATATGATTTGGCATGGCTCCTCCTCTAAAGTATAAAGGTTTTTAACGTGACACCTTGAAAGGATGGCCGTTATCGTGGTGGTAACTTAATTGGTATCATAAGATTTAGGCTATTGACCACTCTACTCTTACTACAATATGTTAGTTGATTCTAAATGGTTGTTGTCTTAAGATGACTTGTGGATGTTCATGGGTTCACTTGTATAGCTATGATATTTTGGGAAGCTTCTTATAGATTATATCTCCAAGGAACTCTATGCTTAGCTTCAATCAATTGGTTTGATAACATAATGTCTAAATACAAAGTGGAATGTATGTGTTTCTATATTAAGGTGGATTTGGAGTATTAAGGTGGATTTGGAGACATCAAGTCATACGGAAGTATTATTCTTCCTTTAAGGCACATGTACTAAGAAAAAATAGTTATTCAAAAGAAATCTTGTTGTCAAATATAAATTACGTTGTGGACCTCTAGTTTTTTTGATGGATGTGTGATTTTTCAAAAACCCAAAATAGTTAAGTATTTGCTAGGATTATTTTGTTTCCAAAATATCTTGGGTCTAGATTTATATTGAATATAATGTGCTATTTGTTTCTCCCATTCTTTGTAAGGGATATTTGTCTAGAGACGAGTGGATGGTCTGACAGGCTGGCAATAGCACGTGTGATGTTATCAAATGGTTGGAATTGTGTTTTTGTAGAAACAATGGTGTTGTGAAACTTTTCATGAGATTCCACCTTCGTTCACCCTGAGAGAAGTTCCTACATTTTGATCAGTTTTGGTTCTCTAAGTTTGAGCTAATATTTAGATGTTTAGGAACGATATAGATTCCCTTCTTCTTAGATCCCAAGTGAACCTATTAGCACTCCCAACTATGTAATACAGAGAATACATAGCACGCTGATTTTGTTGAAATAATGTAACTGCAAAGAGTATTCTTATTATTATTTGATATATTATTCATCGGATCAATCCCCATTGTGGATTGATCATGTCGGCTATTGTAAAAGGACCAAATCCCCTTTTGCGGATTGGTCATAATGTAATTGTAATAGGAAGAAAGAAAAGTCGGCCCCCAAATATATTAAAGAGGCCCCAAAATATAATAAAGGTGGTTATAACCACCCAGTTTGAGAAGTTGGCCCTGCCAGTGGAGAGACACTTCACACGTGCCAGATTTGTATAAATAAGGAGGCTAGCGCCTCACTTAGACACACACCTCACTTGCTCATTGAGAGACAAGTTTTGGAACTGCAGTTGGAGAAGAAAGAGAAAGAGTGGTGCATATTTGGGAGAGGATCTTTTGTATTAGTTTGAATTATCTCTTGGCATTGTATTGGCTATCTATAATAAGGAAGTTTTGTTGGGTTTTCTTCCTCTAGAGGGTTTCCCAGGATAAATGTTGTGTCTCTTGTGATTGTGTATTTCTCAGTGATCTTGTCTTATGTTGTTGTTATCTATTGAAATGAAAAGAACTATAATAATGGCTTAAACATTAACATGGTATCAGAGCTAAGCTGAAGAGAGCATCTTTCACAAGAGAAAAATGAAAAACGTCACTGTTGTCGTACATGCAAATTAGGGATTTTTGTTGGTGAGATATTTCAGCCCTAAAACCATCTAGAAAAGTGTGCCCTCCCCCAAGGATCATTTTGGCACCTTCAACGCACCTTTTCAGTGGCTATATTTCCTAGAAAGTGAAACCCTAGTTTTCACAAAGTACTAGAAAACCAGAGTACCAGAAGTACCAGAGTACCAGAAATACCAGAAAACTAGAAGCACTAGTCCAAAAATGCACAGATCAAGTTTGAGGGGGTAAAAGTTGGATTTTCAAAATTCTGATTGCACCAGCTTACTCACCTCAGCTCAATGCATCTATCCCCTGGATGAGAATTTCAAAATTTGAAGTTTGAAAAAATTAGGGTTTCCTCATAAAACTCTAAGTTGCAGTTGTAGTCTCAGTACCAGTTGCAGTTGTAGCCGTACTACCAGTTGTCGTCACCCTTGAAGTTTTTAAAGAGTTGGTAATGATTATTGTTGCTGCCAGATGGTGCCACCACCTCCAAATGTTATCAGAGGTATGTACTCACATATGTTTAAATGGTTAAACTTTAAAGAGTATTTGCAGGAGAAGGGATCTCTTTCCATAGATCCAAAAGGATCTCAAGATCTAACACATTCAGAGCAATGATGCAACCAAGGTGTGATTATTCTAACATGCATCTATTTGTTATGACATTATTTTGATCAGTGTTGCATGTTGTAGCTATGACCATCATTCTAACCTTTGATCAAAATCTGAGTCAAGGTATTAGATGGATTAAAAGTTGAGATCATAGAACTTATCCTCTAACTCAACCTTCTGTCAAGATAGCGTATTTTCTTAGTAAAAGACAGGTTGAAGAAAGCACTCGTCATCTTGAGTGAAGGAGACTCGAAAGAAAAGAAAACACTCATTCCTAAGGACAAGGCTCCAGGTTTGATTAATCAAGTTGATAAGATTCAAAGGTACACATGACAATTTGATGACTATACTTGAGATAGCAGTGTTTGTAAAGTATTATACTTGATAGCATGTGAGCATATAGAAGAAAATGCTTTGCCTGATACAACTAACACCTCCTCTAGGAGAAACCTAGTGTGTCAGTTCTAGGTTGCCATGAAGGAATGTTTGATCACAACACTATGAGAGTGTTGACCTCATTTTCGTATTGTATTACTTACCTTTAATATTTGCTTCAAACAAGTTACAAGTGATAGCTCTAAAGGAGCTACTATGATGATTGTTTGTGCTATTACCTTATAGGGATGATTTTAAGGATGGAAATTTATTTTTAAATGTAGAAACCTTGGCGAATCTTACTAATCCTTCATATGCCAACTATAAATGACTGGCGATATTTTTGTAAAAATATTCAAATTTCTAAGGATTTTATATAGATTTTATAAAATTTTGGCTATTTTTAAGGTAAAATAATTTTATCCTATAGAATTTGGGTGAATTATTTTTAAAATAGCAAATCTTTTTTTTTGAAAAACCATGGAAAATTAGCCCATGAGCGAAATTTAGCCCCTAAAATCATCATTTTTACCTTATATTATCAAAAGGATATTAATCTTGCTTGTTGTTTTGTTGACCTTGTTCCAGGAAGTAATAGTGAAGGTTGCAAAAGGAAACGTGCTAAAGGAGAAACCTTAAATGAAGCAATCATCATTGGAAGTGAAGAAAATGGCTTGTATAAACTAAAGGGTCACTCAGATGCTGCCATGACCCACGCCATTGAAAACGCATGCAAACTTTGGCATAGAATATTAGCTCACATCAACTACAAGGCACTACCATACATATGTAAAGCAGTCACAGGTTTACCAGAACTCAAGGTTGACCATGAAGGCATATGCAATGGATGTGCACAAGGGAAGAACATCAAGAAACCTTTTCCAAAGAGAGACATCAAAGAAGAAGGATTGCTAGAACTCATTCATTCAGATGTGTGTGACCCAATGCCATCATCCTCCATTAGTGGTGTTCAACAAATTCAAGGAATTCAAAGTCTAGATAGAGAATCTTTCTAAAAGAAGGATCAAGATACTCAGGTCAGATAATGGAGGAGAATATACCTGGAAAGAGTTCGTGAGATACTGCAAATATGTTTGGATCAAGAGGGAACTCACTACTCCCTATAATTCCCAACAAAACGGTGTAGCTAAACGAAAGAATAGAACGATAATGGAAGCTGTGAAGACTATGATCCATGATCAATATCTTCTTAAGTGCTTATGGGCAGAAGCAGTAATGGCAGTTGTATATGTGCAGAACCGATTGTCCCATAGTGCACTTGGGCTCAAGACCCCAGAAGAGATGTTCACCGGAAAGAAGCCAGAGGTAATCCATCTCAAAATATTTGGCTGCCCAATATTTATTCATATATCGAAAGAGAAGAGAAACAAGCTGGAACCTTCAGGAAAGAAGGGAATATTTGTGGGATACTGTGAGGTCTCCAAGGCCTTCAAAATATATATACTATGTCACCATCACATTGATACCAACAGGGATGTGACCTTTGATGAAGATGAAATGCTCAAGAAATCAAGAAGATGCCATCTTGAAGAAGTATATGAAGAGGAACCCGTAATCCCCAGAACTGCAGTGAGGGAGGTTCCCAGAGCCACAAAACTAGTGAGGGAAGTTGTAACTTCCCCTGATGAGGAAATTCTAGAAGACCATAATATAGTAGAATTTCAAGAACTGCCTCAGATGGAGATCCTCCATAAAAGAAATCCAGCTTGGGATAGAGAGCTCATTCAAGATGGAGAGAAGTATGGTGTTCTCCAAGGAACCACAAGATAGGTGAAAATACCAAAGCCATTCTCTAGTTATACGGCTATTATGTGTGACCTCCTAGAGAAGGAGCCTACCTGCTTTGAAGAAGCCATTTAGATGAAAGAATGGGCAGATTCCATGACAGAGGAATACCAATCCATAATAAAGAATGATTTATGGGAAATAGTTTCCAAACTGAAGAGTAAAGACGTGGTATCCTCCAAATGGCTCTTCAAAATAAAACATGTTGTTGATGGAAGTATTGATAAATATAAAGTAATATTTGTCGCTCGTGGATTTTCTCAAAAGGAAGGCATTGAATATGAAGAGACATTCACTCCTGTAGCCAGATACACTTCAATCAGAAACATCATAGCTCTTGTAGCTAAGATGAAGTGGAAGTTACACCAGATGAATGTGAAGACAACTTTCCTAAATGGTGTCATCAAAGAGGAAGTGTATATAGAGCAACCTTAAGGATTTTAAGTTGGAGACAGGAAGTCTCATGTCTGCAGGTTGAAGAAAGCCTTATACGGATTAAAGCAAGCCCCTAGAGCTTGGTATGGCTGTATAGATAGTTTTCTGATGAGCTTAGGCTTTACCAAGAGTAAAGAAGATTCTAACCTCTACTTCAAGGTCATGAACGATGAGCCAATAATACTATTACTATATGTGGATGACTTATTCTTAACCGGAGAAGAAAATCTCATCACTGAATGTAAGAAGAGAGCTGCCTCAGAATTTGAAATGAAAGACCTTGGCCTAATGCATTATTTCCTAGGTCTTGAGGTATGGGAGAGTCTAGAGAGGATCTTCCTTAACCAAGGGAAGTATGAAGTCAAAATCCTGAAGAGATTCAACATGCTGGAATGCAAGTCCATGAATACACCCATGGAAGCGAAGCTGAATCTATTGGTCGACACTTCGTTAGAATTGATTGATGCCATGCTATACAGACAGATTATTGGATCGCTGATGTACCTGACAAACACCAGACTAGACATTTGCTTTTCCGTGAACACCTTGAGTCAGTTTCTGGTAGAACCCATACATGTTCACCTAGTGGCTGCAAAACATGTGATGAGGTGCCTTAAGGGTACAATAGATTGTGGTATCAGCTATGATGGAGATCATGATTTCACATTGAGTGGATATACTGATGCAGATTGGGCAGGAAGTGTTTCTGACAGGAAAATCGCTTCAAGATGTTGTTTCAGTTTGGGATCAACCATGATCTCGTGGCAGAGTAGGAAGAAATCCAACATTGTTCTCAGCACAATGGAAGCAGAATACATTGCTTCATGTTCTGCTAGCTGCGAAGCTATATGGCTTCGAAAGTTGTTGTCTGGCATATTTGACCTAGAGATGGAAGCAACCATGATCCTATGTGACAACCAGAGCTACATAAAGATGGTAAAGAATCTTGTATTCCATGGCAGGTTGAAGCACATAGAGATCCGATATCATTACATCCGTGACATGGTGCAGAGAGGAGCCATAAAGATCCAGTACGTTAGCACGGATGACCAGGTTGCTGATGTGTTGACCAAGCCTCTATCTCGTGTAAAGTTTGAGCACTTTCGAGATAAGCTTGGTATAGTCTGAAAGGACCTTCCTCAAAAGGGGGAGTAGTTGATGGGATAAAACATCTCTTGCTTCCAGTTTTATTGCTGTGACGTAAAGAAAGACGATGTGATGAGACTAGAACTGTGCTTACGACTTGACAGCTGCGATGTAAAGCCAGTCTAGTATCCTACTTCCATCTTGATTGTTGTGATGTAAAGCAGGATGAGTATCTTTCTTCCAACCTGATGGTTGTGACGTAAAGCAAGACGATGTAATGAGACTAGTAGTGTGCTTCCATCTTAACAACTGTGACGTAAAGCTAGTCTAGTATCTTGCTTCCAACCTGATGGTTGTGACGTAAAGAAAGAAGATGTGATGTGACTAGTACTGAGCTTCCAACTTAACAACTGTGACGTAAAGCTAGTCTAGTATCCTACTTCCAGCTTGATTGTTGTGACATAAAGTAGGATGAGTATCTTGCTTACAGCTTTATTGCTGTGACGTAAAGCAAGACAATGAGATGAGACTAGTACTGTTCTTCCATCTTGAGAAGTTGTGATGTAAAGCTAGTCTAGTATCTTGCTTCCATCTTGAGAAGCTGTGATGTAAAGCTAGTCTAGTATCTTGCTTCCATCTTGAGAAGCTGTGATGTAAAGCTAGTCTAGTATCTTGCTTCCATCTTGAGTGTTGTGATGTAAATAAAGACGATGAGATGAGACTAGTACTGTGCTTCCAGCTTGAGAAGCCGTGACATAAATCCAGTCTAGTATCTTGCTTCCAGCTTGAGTGTTGTGACATAAAGAAAGACGTTGAGATGAGACTAGTACTGTGCTTCAAACTTGAGAAGCTGCGACGCAAAGCCAGTCTAGTATCTTGCTTCCAACTTGATTGTTGTGACGTAAAGCAAGATGAGTACTGAGCTTCCATCTTGACAGTTGTGACGTAAAGCCAGTCCTATATTATGATGAGCCAGACTCGTGCTATGATGATGGTGATGTATTAGTTTTATACTAATACATATTGATGAAGATGATGATTGCATTCCTTGGAGAATGCCGATGCTGCCAATGAAGAAAACTTCCAATGATTTATAGATATGCCAGCCAGTGTTCCAAGATGATATTGATGTTGTTTTCCTCTCACCCACTTGATGTTGTTGATGATGTTGTCCTCTCTCTCTCGCCTAATGCTGTTGAAGAATACCCTTCTTGTTAAGGGGGAGTGTTGAAATAATGTAACTGCAAAGAGTATTCTTATTATTATTTGATATATTATTCATTGGATCAATCCCCATTGTGGATTATTCATGTTGGCTATTGTAAAATGACCAAATCCCCTTTTGCGAATTGGTCATAATGTAATTGTAATAGGCAGAAAGAAAAGTCAGCCCCAAAATATATTAAAGATGCCCAAAATATAATAAAGGTGGTTATAACCACCCAGTTTGAGAAGTCGGCCCTTCCAGTGAAGAGACACTTCACACGTGTCAGATTTGTATAAATAAAGAGGCTAGCGCTTCACTTAGACACACACCTCACTTGCTTATTGAGAGACAAGTTTCAGAACTGCAGTTGGAGAAGAAAGAGAGAGAGTGGCGCATCTTTGGGAGAGGATCTTCTGTATTAGTTTGAGTTATCTCTTGGCATTGTATTGGCTATCTATAATAAGGAAGTTTTGCTGGGTTTTATTCCCCTAGAGGGTTTCCCAGGATAAATGTTGTTTCTCTTGTGATTGTGTATTTCTCAGTGATCTTGTCTTATGTTGTTGTTATCTATTGAAATGCAAAGAACTATAATAATGGATTAAAAATTAACAGATTTGATTATAGGATTAGGAAACAATAAATATGCATCTATTATCAATTTTCAACAAGCAAACTTCATTTCTAGTTAGCACAAGTGAAAACCAAGAAATCTTGTAATAAATTCTTATCTTGTTCATATTTGTAAAAGTTTTTTTTATGCGTGTAGGTTACACCCAAGAAGAGGCCTTACAAGTAGGAAAAGACAAATATCTATGTACATGGTATAGTAATAGAATCCTAGTATCCTTTTTGAAGACAAATCCTTACGCCCAAGACTGAGAGATAGAACATTTTTTTTTACTTTCGCGAAGGATCTGTGTTGACGAAGCGAGTGGGATATAAGTCACTCATTTATGGATCACAGGGTATCAAAGAAGTTACATCCTTGACCATGACATAGCTAGAACTTTGAAGTGAACATTGCAAACCTCAACATGGGTAAATAAAGTAGAGAAAATTTGGAAGAATGAAGGGCCAACATTGCTCAACTTCGAGAAGAGAATGGGCACATGAAGGAGCAGGTTGAAATATTCAACAAAAGGATGGAAGAAATGGAGAAGCACATTGATACCTCTTCCAAGTTGTTTCCATTGCTAAATAAGAAGTTTGAAGAATGCCAATACTCCCTCACTACAATCATGATAGATTGGGACAAGCATAGAGTGTAGCTTGTACACCTTGGTGAGAAGGTCATCTAGATGGATAACTAGAAAGAAGATAAACTCACTCATATTATGGCACAATTGCAAAAAGAGTTTGCATAGAAGTAGGATGGCTTGGAAAATCTCCAATAAACTATCCAAGAGCACCGGGAAGTAAGGACACTTTCCAATGCCATTATATAAACCAACACTATGACTGAGACCACTTTGGTAAGTTCACCTTCCATAGACATTTCTCAAGATAATCTTGGTGAATTCAAAAATCATACTAGAGGAATTAGTTCTAAAGTATTAAGGAATATGTGCTACAATGGACAAGGGATAGGAAAGAGAAGGAAAGGAATCCTAATCCCCATTGTAGCTACATCGTGGGTCAATAATGAAGGCCCGAGCTTCGATAGTAGAGTGGGAAAACCCATGACCATGAAGACCATTTTTGTGAAGGAGAAATACATGTCAGAGTTGGCTTGCTCATCAGGAGAAAGAGTATAAATAAGTCAAGGTGGAATCCCACTACCACCTCATCCTTCTTGTGGTGGACTAAAGAAGGGAAAAAATGAGAAGATCTTGAAAACTCAATGTACACCACCACTTAGAAGAAGCGAGAAGTTAATCAACTAAAGTGGGAAGGAGAAGAAGAAAAAGAGGTTTACCTCAAACAAGACAACCATTGTTTGTCACTATCGCAAGAGGATACACCACACCACTATCAATTGCTAGTATTAAGAAGCTTTCTCATGTTGCAAGAGGAAAGACCATCTTGAAGCATCTTTCTAGGAGAAGCAAGCTATATTCCACAAGCATGAATGTTTTTAGAGGAAGAAGGACAAGAATCCTTCCCCAATCCAACAAAAAAATGAAAGGCATATGGAGAGGAGGACTATCTCAAGTAGTCCATAAAACAATGCCAGTAAATTTTTCCACCACTGCAATTTGAGTTGTCATTGGGAAGCAAAGTGTTGGTGACTTCATGTAGAGCTTCATCCTAGAAACTACACAACCAAGAGAAGGGTGTGGAGAGCGAAGATTCAAGAAGACGAAGAGTTTTCATCATATCCAGTCCAAAGAGATGATCTTATCCAAGGAGATGTAACAATAGAGGGGGTCAGTGACACCAACAAGATGGATAGCAAGTTGATGCCAAGGGAAACCACAATCCAATGGTTGTTTCCAATGTTGCATCCAAATAACCCCATATTGAATATGTGCAAGAGATTGGTGCACATAGATCAATGACCTTGGGAGAGTTCTTGAGAACTCCATGACATGCTTGCAATCATGTGTAAGAACTGAAGGGTTGTTTCCATACCGAGAATAAACTAATCCTAGGAAGAGAAAAAAGACCCAACTTCCCTTGTGGAATTGTTACGTGATGTCAATACGTTATGATCACAGTGAACATAGGCTAGCATTTGAATTTCCTTCATTGACTACCAAGATGGACCATCTTCAAATTTGAGAGAGAGAGATGGGAAAGAGTGCCGAATGCAGAGTTCAAATCTTGAGATTGCGCATATATGAAAGTCAGTGAGAAAAATTCTGCATTGTAAGAAAAAGTGAGCCAACAACAAGAACCATAGCCATAGCCAAGACAAGAGCCACAAGTCAAGGCCAGATCTAGAGTCAAATTTATATCCAGGAGCCAGAGTCAGAGCCACATTCTAGAGAATAAAATAGAAGGCACATTGATCTAGATTGATTTCCTTAAGATTTTGGATACCAAAAATCCTCTCAATGGGGAGGTCTGAACTAGCGAATGGGTGTAAGACTTATTAACTATAATGCAATTCTCCAATTTATGAAGGTTATCAAATATTGTAAAACAAAAAGAAATTACAAGGTGAATGAGACAAATATGTGAGGAAGAAAAATAATTAAATGAAAAGAGAAAAATAGAACAGGAGAGGAAGGATGTTGAATGGAAAATGAAGGGTCATGGTTGTTGGACTTATGCTTACCCCTATCTCTCCCTATTTATCTTAGGAATTTCACTTTCAATGGGTCTTTTAACTAAGAGAGGAAGAGGCATAGAGGGCTATAAAATATTTGTACCAAATTTCCAGAATGAAGAAACTAAGCCCCATTTGAGGATGGTTTTCCCATTTGGGTTTCCAAGGTAACAATTTGTGTTCATTATCACTGATTGCTATGTTTGTTTTTGTTTAATTCATTTGTATGAATGTGTAGATCAATACTAATTCTCTGTGGTTGATTAATAATTGTGTACTTGTTTAGTTATGGTTTAAATTTCTCTTTGTATTTGAATAATGATGTAAATGAAGCACCACAACAAATTTGGAATGCCCATCATCTAATTTCCATTTAATTCTAAGATAGATGGCTACTATAATATGTCTATTACTTCTTTCCATCTAGTTTACTAATTCCTATCCCTTGTATCTAGAAATTAATCTCGCATAGGTTGTTGCACATTATTTCTCTCTCCTTGGGCATATTAATTAGTTTTTGGCTAAGCATTTGACCTTCACTCAAGTTATACCTCCCATTTGGGCCATAATCTCCTTACTAGCAAGTGGTTTGTTGATTCCCATGGGTTGTATGAGGTTGTATAGGCCGTATGCCTTCCTTGTGAGGAATGGGCATTTGCCAATTGAAGAATTTTCCAATTGATCCAAGGGAATTTAAACATAAACTAAGTGAATCACACCCACTGAGAGAGAAATCGAATCACCAAGAGAATTAAACCATAAACCAAGTGAATCACACCCACCAAGAGAGAAGTTGATTTCCAAGGGAAATCAACCAACATTTAATTGTCTGGACACCATTCATAGTCAAGGAAAATGATTCAACGTGGTTGCTCCGCTATAATATGAAGGTTGTTAATGTGATTCCCTGAAAGGATGGTCAATATCCTGGTGGAAACTCAATTAGTCTCATAAGATTTATGCTATTGACCACTTTTCTTTCACTACATTATGTCGGTTGATTCTGAATGGTTATTGTTTCATGTTGACTTATGGAGGTTCATGGGTTCATTTCAAAGGTATGGATATGGTATTTTGGGGAGCTTATTATAAATTATATCTCCAAGGAACTGTATGCTTAGCTTCAGTCAACTAGTTTGATAAGAAAATGCCTAAATAGAGAGTGGAATGCTTGTGTTTCTATATCAAGGTAAATTTGGAGGTGTCAAGTCATCTGGAAATATTATTCTTCCTTTAAGGCACATGTACTGAGAAGAGATGGTTGTAAATAATAAATCTTGTAGTCAAAGATAAATTGCTTCACTCTAGTTTGATTGATGGATGCATTATTTTCCACAAATATGAAATAGTTAATTATTTTCTATAATTGTTCTATTTCCATATCATTTTTAGGTTTAGATTTCTGCTGAATATAGTGTGCTATTTTTTTCTTCCCTTCTTTGGAAGGGATATTTGTTTGGAGATGAGTGGATGGTCTGATAGGCTAGTAGCAACATGTGGGATGCTATCAAATGATTGGAATTGTGTTCTTGTGGAAATGTTGTTGTTGTGCAAATTTTCATGAGATGCCACATTCCATCACCTTGAGAGAAGTTTCTACATTTTGATCAATTTTGGCTCTCCAAATTTCAGCTAATATTGACATGTTTAGGAAAGATATAGATTCCATTCTTTTTAGAGCCCAAGTGAATCTATTGGCACTCTCGACTAATGTAATATAGAGAATATAGAGCATGTTAATTTGATTCTAGGCTTAGGAAACAACAAATATTCATCTATCATCAATTTTCAACAAGCAATCTTCATTTCTAGTTAGTACAAGTGAAAACTAATAAGTTTTGCAATAAATCCTTGTCTTGTTTATCTATGTATAAATTGTTTGATGTGTGCATGTTACACTCAAGAACAATCCTTACAACCAGGAGAAGAAAAGGATTTCTGTACATGGTAGAGGAACAAAGGCCTAGTATTCTTTTTGAAAACATAGCCCTCTATCCAAGACTCAGAGATAGAACATAAATTTTTTTACTTTTGTAGAAGATGTGTGTTGGTGAAACTTCGTTTACAAATCACTAAAAATATTAACTTATTAATTTACTTCAATGTGGGAGGTAATGTGTGTTGATGAAACTTCGTTTACAAATCACTAAAGATATTAACTTATTAACTTACTTCAATGTGGGAGGTAATATAAAATTATTTTTTTATTTTTTAAATTATATATATAATATTACCTTTCAAAGACGAACATTATAGCATAAATCCATGACATTGGTTTTGAGGATGCTAATAGAGAAAACTGGCCCCACCACTAGGTATAAAAGTTCCAAAAGACTTATCCATAATGATTGTGAGAAAACCTTAATACAAAATTGGAGTTGTAATGTATATAGCAAAGTATATGAGCATACCAAAAAATATATCCCTGTGATGTTACCTTCCAAACCAAAACTATGAAAATAAAAAAAGGATAGTGCATGATTATTATTTTCTATGAGAACCACTGGGGATTTCATGCCTAGATGACTCAAACCATTTCAGAGTCATGATTGATTGTTCTAGATTCTCTAGAATGTGCCTTTGTTGCGGGTCTTCTAAGCCTGAATCCATGAGCCAGTCCAACTTTTGCGCCATTAACTCTTGTTGAAACCTCTATTCATCATTGTCCCTGCGTAGCTCCAAAAGAAGGTTGCGTTGAAAGTCCATGAAACCAAGGTAAGGAGGTGCATGTGCCTGTGGATTAGAAACATTAGTTGTTCCCATATTGGGTATGGGATGATCGGTGGAGGAAGAAGGAATGGAGGTTGGGTGGATTTCTTCTGCAATTATGAAAGGAGGAGGAGAATTAGTCTCCATGTTTGTGTGGAAAGAGCACTCGCAGCTTAAACCAGACGCACGAGAGAGGCTTCAACCATGACCACGGAGGCCAGGAAAATGACTACCAGCTCGTTTCGACTTACCTCTTTCTCTTGGAATGAACCCGAGATGAGGGATGGAGAAAGATATCCGGGCAGGAAGAGAGGGAAGTTGAAAACCAGGGAAAATACACCAGAAGGAAGGAAGTAGGGTGTTGGAGAAGGATATGGACCAAAATGAAAGAGAAATGCCTAGAAGGAGCATCAAAATTCATTCAACCTCCATTAATGAACTATAATGAGTGGAAATGAGTTCCAACGCTCGCACATGGAGAGATACATCAAAGAATTCCATAGAGATACGAACTGTAAGGGTAGGCTAAACATCTGTAAATGATCGTCGACTTTCATCGACCTCGAGGAGAGATGGGGAGGTCATGAGTTGACACGATGATGATGTGGCACCATATCATTGTGAAACTCCATCCGAGGAAGAGTTCTATCAATATGATAATTCAAATCATTCCAAAAAAAGTGAATGGGTAGGAGTTTGGGATGAATGACAAATTATATCATTGGTTAGCAGTGAACCCCTGCATTTGCAATCTTATCCACCATTTTATTGGCGTCTCTCCTGACATGAGAGGGAATCATAATAAAGTTAGGATCAAGCAAGGATTTGAGAATCTCAAGGTTGCTTAGGAGTCACTAGATGGGAGAGATCTTTGTTGGTTTCGATCCATATAGAATTTTAGTGAACAAAGTAAGAATGATTTGTGAATCCCCTTTGCGATAATCCATATGAAGAGATGTTTGAAGGCCTTTGATGAGAGCCCACAATTTCATTGCATTATTTGTGTTATGCCCCAAACTTACTTCTAGTATGAGAATGATTAGTCCTTAATAATTTTTTAAAACCATCCCAAAAATCACAGGTTTAGGGTTGCCTTTGGAAGTGTCATCAAATTTAGCTTCAAAAAACCATTGGGGGGCGACTCCAAGTGTTCGGGATACTAACAGAGGGGGAGATAATTAGTGTTGTGATAGGGAAAGAGTTATGATTGATGCTCCAATTAAGAATAATAGTCCTTTCCTGTGATTTGCAGTTGAGTTCTTCATGATTCTAAGATTGGATTTGGATTGTCTCTTTGATATTGTCATGGATTTTGGACCAAACCTGAGCTTCAAAAGAAAGGATTCCTAGAAATATTATTATATTTCTTTCTTTCCAAATCTCCTAGACCATGAATCCAAGAAGTAATTTCCAAATTAGGTTAAGAATAAGGATTTTAAAGGCTTGGTTTCTCCATCCTTCTATAGTTGATGTGATATTGGTGTAATTCTGGATAGAGATGTGCATGGATTGTGCAACATGGTCCCAGATTTGAGAGCTAAATTGACATTGATTTAAAATTTGTTCCACTGTTTCCTCATGATTTAGGTAGAGCAGACAAATGGATGGACTAAAAAAACCTCTCTTTAGAATATTTTCCCAGGTGAGAATGTGATTTTGGACTAGAATCTAGAGGAAAGTGCTCACTTTTGGCCAGAGGTTAGCTTGCCAAATTTTGGCCCAGATATCCTTTTTTTGCAAATGGTGAAATTGGGCTTTGATTGCATAAGCATACTTAATGGAAAAGTATCCTTGGGTGGAGTGACCCCAACAAAGAATATCCAGTTCAAGATGAATGTGAATTTTCCTGACTTCTACCTCCTCTTTCTAGGGATTTAAATTACATTCTAGTGGTAATTATAAGTCTTGGTGATTGATTTTCCACTCTCTCCAAGGTGAGTGAGAGGAATTCTCCTTCCAAAATTCATGAAACGTGAATCTTTCTCTGTCCTACATATGATGGAAATTTTCTTGCATGTTTCCTTTGGTTTGCAGTGGAGGTAGTTGTTGCCAGGAATCAGTCTAGAAAAAGGCATTTCACCCATTCGATATCTCCGAGAAGGCATGTTCTTGTACTAAAATTTGGTTTCTCCAGGTAGCATTCCAAATTAAGGATCCATGAAGATGATTATTGAATCTAATGAGTATGGATTCGTTGATTCCTGTGGCATGTTTATGCCTCCACAAGTGAGTCTAGAGATCTATTGGATGTGTCTGCCAATGCCACCATATGCTAGCCCCTAAGACATTGTTAAGATTACAAGGGTCACGTAACCCAAGACCTCCTGAGGTTTTGGGTTTGCAAAGATATTCCCATTTTAGAAGAGCCCATTTTCTACCTTCCTGAGTGCCTTTCCAAAGAATTTTTCTTTAGATAAACTACATGGATTTAAGAACTGATTTAGGGGTAGCTAAGGATGAGAAAAGGTAGATAGGGATAAACTAAAGAACATATTTCAAAAGGGTGAGACGATTAATTAAATTGAGAGATATGAAGGTCTAGGAGCTAAGGCGTCGATTCAGGGAGTCAATGAGGGGTTCCCAGGAGCTTTTTCACGTATATTTGTCAATGAGCGGGTTACCCAGATATTTGGATGGAAGGGAACTCCAAGGGTAGCCACGAATGCGAGAGATATGGAGTTGGATGGCCTCAGGGGTGTTAAAAAACAAAATTTTTGATTTACCAGAATTGATGGAGATTCTGGAGGCTACACTAAAGTCATTAAGGATTTTACAAATAGTGTTGGCTTCCCAAGAAGTAGCAGTGCCCATCATCATAGTATAATCAAAAAATCGAGTATGGGAGATAGGAGATTGAATGTCAAAAAGAGTGAGTCCCTAGAGGGTGCCATTGTCTATATGTGCTTTGCTATAATGACTTAGTCCCTCTTCCATGATAATGAAAATAAAAGGTGAGAGAGGATATCCTTGTTGAATGCCTTTGGAAGGGGATAATGTTTTTGATGAGGCCCCATTAATGAAAATGGAAAATAAAGTTTTGGAAGTGAGGTTAAGTATCCAATTGACCCAATCCATATCGAAGCCAAAATCTAAGAGGAGATTTTTCATATATTTCCAACTTAAAGTGTCAAAGGCCTTGGAAAATTCTAATTTAATTATCATCCCAAGGGTGTGAGAATTTTTAAGAGAGTGAATCACCTCATGAGAAAGAATGACACTGTCCAGTATTCATCTTCCTTCAACATATCCTGATTGATCCTTTGAAATGATAAGAGGAAGAATAGGTTTAAGATGAAGAGATACTACCTTGGTGATGGGCCAAAATTGTTTGGTATGAGTGACTTTTTCTTCTTTTGGAATAAAAGTGAGGAAGGTGGAGTTGAGAGTTGGGATTACTTCACGGGAGTTTTTCGAGTCTTCCACTAGTTTCCAAATCTCTTCTCGAACCATGGGGTAGTAGTGATGAAAGAATTCTATGGTGAAATCATCGAGGCATGGGGATTTTCCAACCTGAATTTACTACATTTCTTGATTCACTTCTTCAATAGTAATTGGCCTCAAAAGGGCTTCATTATTATCTACATTGATGATGGAGGGTATATGCTGCGTGATTTTTCCAATGTCCACAAATCTATCTGGATAGGGAACATTGAGTAGCCCTTTATAATAATTAATCAGCTCCTATTCCATTCCTTCATGATCCAAGATAGGGTGCCTCTGATAATTTTCCAGTCTGGTGATTTTATTGATATGATGATGATGGATCATTGAACGGTGAAAAAACTTGGAGATTTTTTCCCTCTCCTTGAGCCATTCCACTCTGGATTTTTGTCGCAAGAGCATTTCTTCCTATGCATATCTTTGCCCAACTATTTTTTTAGGGTTGTTTCTTCCTCTTCTAGTTGTTTAGTGCTACCATGAATTATGATTTGTCACTCGATTTTCTGCATACGTTGTTCTAGGGATCGGTTTTCCTAAAATATGTCCCCAAAAACTGTTTTGTTCCAAATTTTTAGATTTTGTTTGAAGTTTTTCAATTTCTGTTGAAACCTGTACATGAGGATGCCATGGGATACTTCTACATTTTTCCACCAAGTAGGGGTGTTTTATTGAAAATATGGATGGGTGAGCCAAAACATTTCAAATATGAAAGACTTGTTTTCGGGGAAACCAACAATATCTAACCAGAGCTGAATAGGCTAGTGATCAGATATATAGGCAGACAAAATGTTGTCTTCCAAAAGGAGACCATCTAGCATGAGCGGCTCTGAGATAAGAAAGTGTTCCAATTTTCACACTATTTGGTGAGAGCCTGATCTTTTGTTTGACCAAGTATAGGTTCCTTCCTGAAAATATAGATCTATTAAGTGAAGAGAATAAATAGTCAAAGAAAGGAGCCTCGGTGATCTGGAAGGCGATAACTAATTCCTTTCTGGTCAATAGAGAAGGTTTGGATTGGAGGATAGGAAACCGATAGTGGGTTAGATTGGAAAAAACCCCTGGTCGAGTTGTGAGAGACAACACATTCTTCTCGACCACATTGTAAATCATCTAATATTATGAGGTTTCAACACTCTAAATCATCTTGTAGAATCATGACTCTCTACCCTCTGGTCACAAGGGTGGAAATCAGTAAGATTGATGGGTTTATAAGAGGCGTATATCCCATAATTGGAAAGATATATAACCGAAATTAAGAGATCTCAAATAATGCTCAGCAATCATGAGGATGAACTTATCTGGATTCAACCCCCTCTATATTCTACACTCCAAAGGAAGGATATATCTAGCTGAATTTAGAATAGTTACAAAGAGAGGTAGTATGGTGGTGGAAAAATATTTGGAAGATTAAATGTCTGGCCAAGAAAAGATTATTTATGTGGAATGCTCTATCAAACAAGGTTCTGACTTGGGATATTCTCCAGAAGAGAAACAATCATGGTCCAGGATGGTGCTATCTATGTAAATATGCAGGGGAGTTAATCCTGCATCTTTTTTTAGAGTGCCCATATATCAAAGAAGTCTGGATTGAATGTTGAAGATATTTAGGTGCCCATTGCAGATGGACTGAAAAATATTCGGAGCAGGCGTGGTAGGGATGGTTTTTGGATAGAGAATACAAGGGCATCAAATCACTACCTCTAATGGTAATTTGGGGGGTCTGGTTATCTAGAAACTCTATCATTTTTAAAGGAATTACTATGGTCCTAGAGATCTCAGCTACTCAAATCCTTGCCATCCTTTCCTCTTTCCCACAATCTATTGGAAGACTCCAGGAAAGACAGATTCAGGAGGGAGAAATTGATAAAACAATACCATGGGGATATTTTGATGGTGCTTCACAAAACAATGGATGAGGGGGAGGAGGGATCCTTTATTTATCGAACTATCGTAATTTTTCTATGACTTTTGGGCTAGGGATGGGTACAAATAATTTTGCAGAATTAATGAGCCTTAAACTACTCATTTCTTTTTCCATTGAAAAAGGTTGTCATTCTTTAACAATTTATGGAGACTCCATGAATGTCATAAATTGGATTAAAAGCACTCAAATATGCACAATTACTAGACTTGAGAACATATTGGAGGACATCAAAACATTGCAGACTTATTTTCATAGGTTCACATGCCGTCATGTTTACAAGAGGCGGACAAGAGGTCGAAAGAAGGGGTCCAATTGGCATCAGTTGGAATATTTACACCAACCTTTTATGGAATGATAACAAATACAAAAAAGTTGGATTCACACTCTCCTCTTATCTAGATTGTTCAAAGAATATGCACACTTTACTTTTTGCGCGGAATATCAAATTTTGTAATCCAACAATTTTATGGATGACATAAATAGAAATGGCTATATCAGTAGAAAACCAATAGCAATCAGATCAGTTGATCAGAAATATACTTGTACAATGTATTTGCAGAATGTAATTTTGTTCACATTTGCTGAAATAAAATTACGCTTTTTTTTCGAAAAAAATAAGTAAGGTGCAAAGTTTTTATTTATTTATTTAGGTTTTTTATTAAAATTCTAAAAATAAGGTGCACAGTTTTTTCTTATTTATGTTTTTTATTAAAATTCTAATTCATAAGGAACATTTATTTTTAGATTTTTATCATTTATTTTTATATTTAAAAAATATAAAAATATGGTGTTTTTGTTAAAGGGACATAGTATATTTTTCCATAGGACATATTTTTCAAAAGGAGGACCTATATCTATATATATGTGTGTGTGGTTTATTAGGTTGTTACTTTAAAAAAATAAAAATATATTATTCACCTTATTTTTTTTGAAAAGGGATTTTTTTTTTAAATATGGCTTCAAGAAACACTCTAGTACAACTATAGATATCCATTCTCATAAGGTATTAGTATGAATTTGTGGAGCTTTTCTTATCTGACACCACTTCCTAGTTTTTCTAGTAAAAATTATGATTTTTGTGCTACCAAAACTACACAAAGAATATTTATGGGATATTGTGTTGAAAGGGTTTGAAGAACCCTCAAATCAGGTAACCTATGAGACAATGATTCAAGATCATAAAGATTAACTCATAGCAAATAAGAAGGTTGATGCAACAAAATTGGTTCTCATTCAACAAGGGTTGGATGAGAGCATTCTTACCAAAATTGTTGCAACAACTAGGTCTAAAGAAGTTTGTGATATTCTTGAGATGGTATACAATGAAAAGAGGAGTATCATCGATCAACACCAAGATGATCCACATAGTGTCGTAGTTGTTGATGAAGAACCTACTGAAGAAAAATAAAATAAACAAGATATGGAGACTACAGTTGTCCTGAACACTGTAGAGAAATTTGCTGAAGAAATTACAAAAGAAAAATGTGACTATGTACGAGATGAAAAGAATGAGCATAGTAAAGAAACTTAAACCCACTATGTGTTGAGATTTGGGTACCTTGGAAAGTGGTCCCCTTGTGTTTGTGAGTCTCTAAGCACAAAGGGGGAAACTATTACCCTCATTAATTTAATTTATGATTCTAATTTCACTTTGACTTAGGATATTTAAGTCAAAAGTGAAATATGTCACTTAAGTCATTAAAGTGACATTTAATTCACTTTGTGGGTGAGTTAAAGGACATAAATCAAACTAAGGAAACTGGGTTTCCTAAGTGACATTTTTGGATTAGATATCACCCATTGATTAGACTTGGTTAGATTGGATCTAGGCCATTGATATTTTAGGGTTTGGCTAAAGAGAGGCTAAAGGAGGGAATAGGGAAAAGATGAGATTCATTCTTCACTTGAGAAGAGAGGAGAAGAGGAGGAGAGCTCTTGGGCGCATATATTAAGGAGGAGAAGGTGGATGAGGATAAGGTTTGAGGAGGATCCTTAGCTTGGGTTCTAGTCTACCATGTAGTGTCTACCATGGAGGTTGGGCTACTCTTTGATGGAGGGTGCATACTTCTAGAGAAGGGTGCACATGATTGTGGAGGGGCACATCTTGAGGAGAAGAGGCGCATCAAGAAAAGGAAGGGTGCATCTTGAGGAGGGTTCTTTCTTGTTGAGGAGAGGCACACTCTATGGGAGATGGAGGGCACATGGAAAGGGAGGGTGTTATCCATTTGTGAGTATTTTCTTGAGTAGGGGCACACTTGAGCTAAGTGCACACCACATCTTTGGAGGGAGGAAATATTGAGAGGAGGGAGCTTATATAAGGGAAAGGAAAAGACAAGCAAGGGTTCAAAGATCTATAAAAGGAAAATTCAAAGCAAGGCAAAGGGAAAAGGCTCAAAGGATATCAAAGGAAGAAGGCCACACCAAGGCAAAGGGCGCCTTGCTTCAAGAGGCTAGAAGGGAGATCTTCAAGGGACTCCAAGGCTTCCAAGAAGGGTTTCTATTGTAACAGGTTCACTTTTAAATGTTTTCCGTGTTGTACTTTTTTCTTTGAGGCCTTCTATATACATCTACTCCAAACTGGTTTTCCCCATGGGGGGGGTTTTCGAGGGTCATGTTGACCAAAAACATATGTGTTAATTTCATGCATGCTTAGAAGTGTAAAATCAACATTTAGATTTGTAAATATCTTGAGGTAGTGTTATTTGTTTTAAGTATATTGCATGTGCTAACATTGGGATAATAAAACACTTGCAAGGGCACCTCAAAAGGATACTTAACCATCAAAATTGCGAGGAGAAAGTACTTGATTGTTTGTTGTCCTAAAACAACAACAAAGGATAGTCACGAAGTTCAAACTTAGTGAAAAAATATGGTCAAAGATAGACCTGTTTTGGCAGCCTCATAGGACCTCGTTTATCTTCATGGTATCAGAGCGCTTGGTGGTTTGACTTGCTGATTTCTAGTGCATTCAATGGACAATTTCGAGACAACTTAGTGGGCATATTTTGGACAACGAGTTGGCAGAGTTTGTGGACATCTTGTGGGAAGTTTTGTTGACAGCTGCATAATTTATTTTTTTGACACTTGTGGACAACCTTTTATCACACCTACGTGGATAGGAGTGAGGCTATATTTTACAACCTCTTTTGACACCTATTTGCTAGGAGTGAGATTGTGGTGTTACTGCCTCTTTTCATGCCTATGTTGAAAAGAGTGAGGTTATAATCTTATGTAGTTTAGCATGAATGTGAGATGTAGTGGACAACCATGTCAGTGTCCCAGATGCGGGCAGAGGATAGGCTAGACAGAGCTAGAAACGGGTCCCCTTGGAAGACCAGGATCACTTTCGCCTTAGAGGATCTTGAACTATGGGATATAGTTCAAGCTCCCATTGTTGTTCCTCCTATCACTGCTCCCACATTGGTGGCAGAGTTCAGGAAGAAGAACAACAAGGAGAAAAGGACTAATTGTGATCGGGTGAGAGACCATGTCATTCCACATTTGACTGGTAAAGACTATGCATTTGAGATGTGGGAATCTTTATGCAAGATTTACCAGAGTTCTAACCAGAACCAGAAGATGGTTCTGCAGGAAAATATTAGGAGAATTAAGATGATTCATTCCTATTTGGTTACATCATTCCTTGGCAGATTCACTTAGATCAGAGATGAGCTTGCAACCGTCAAAGAGATAGTGGACCCAAGATTTATGGTGAGGACAACCTTAAATAAATTTTCCAAACCATGGGGCCCATTTATTCGAGCCATTGTTTCCCGAGAGGTTATTCCTACTTGCGAGAGACTTTGGGATGATTTCGTTCAGGAGGAGACGAGACTCACCTCAGAGTCCTCAGGACAACAATGGATTAACCAGGGTGACGAGGACCTTTCTATTTGGAATAGTGGAAAGAAGAAGACCAACAAAGGCGCTAGACAAGGTCCCAAGGGAGGGGCCAAACCACAACAGAGTGGCGGTGGGAAGGAGAGAGACTTGAGCATAGTGAGATGCTTTGCTTATGGAGAGATGGGTCACTATGCAGGACAGTTTCCCAAGAAGAAGAAGAAGCAACATGATGACACTTCAACGACAACATAGGAGATTGATTTTATTGCTCAATATGTGAGGGAGTGTGCATTCGTTAGTTCCTTGTCATCTGTTACACCATCCAATGTTAGGTGGGGAGACAGAGTTGAGGAGGACCTATTTAATCATAGTAGTGATTCAGAGGGAGATCATACTCAATTTTCATGGACACCATCATTAGGGGTGATTGGTCCACTCGGGACAACTTCAGTTTCAGAGTTGCCAAGATAGAGAGTTGGTGCAGGGGATTCATATCATCAAAGATTAATGAGGAGGAGCAGCAGGGCACCACATAGGATTGATCCTCACTTGGCTACAGAGAAGAGCATATTAGGTTCTGTATCCACTTCAGGTGGAATTCACTTGGTGAGAGGCCAAGTTGAGGATCTTGGTGGGATGTTGAGATTGAGATACTCTTGGTGAGATACCAATAAGGGGAGAATCTTGGTGAAATTCCAAGAGAGTGACTCTTGGTGATATTATAGGAGTAGTGACTGTTGGCAAGATGCTAGGAGGTAGAAATCCTTGGTGGGAGACCAAGGTTGAGATCTTTGGTTTGATACCAAGATCTAGGTGATATTGGATAGGTAGAGATGCACTTCCATCTATATATCACATAGGTTGAGAAGATATGCGATAGAGACCATTTTTTATGATCAAGGTACAACCATACTCACCGAGTATTTTCCAGTAGGAAACCATGTCCACTATAGGGATGATATTGGTGGTGAAGGGAAATTACCTTGATAAGACAGAGTGTTGAGATTTGGGTACCTTCAAAATTGTTCCCCTTGTGTTGTGAGTCTCTAAACACAAAGGGGAGACTATTACCCTCATTACTTTACTTTATGATTCTAATTTCATTTTGATTTAGGAGATTTAAGTAAAAAGTGAAATATGTCACTTAAGTAATTAAAGTGACATTTAATTCACTTTGTGGGTGAGTTAAAGGACATAAATAAAACTAAGGAAAGTGGGTTTCCTAAGTGATATTTTTGGATTAGATCTCACCCACTAATTAGACTTGGCTAGATTGGATCTAGGCCATTGATCTTTTAGGGTTTGGCCAAAGAGAGGCTAAAGGAGGGAATAGGGAAAATATGGGATTCATTCTTCACTTGAGAGGAGAAAAGAAGAGGAGGAGAGCCCTTGGGCGCATATATTGAGGAGAAGAAGGCACATGAGGGTAAGGTTTGATTAGGATCCTTATCTTGGGTTCTAGTATACCATGGAGTGTCTGCCATGGAGGTTGGGATACTCTTTGATGGAGGGTGCATACTTCTAGAGAAGGGTGCACATGCTTTTGGAGGGGCACATCTTGAGGAGAAGAGGCACATCAAACAAAGGAAGGGTGCATATTGAGGAGGGTTCTTTCTTGTTGAGGAAAGGTACATTATATGCGAGATGGAGGGCGCATGGAAAGGGAGGGTGTTATCCATTTGTGAGTTTTTTCTTGAGTAGGGGCACACTTGAGCTAAGTGCACACCACATATTTGGGGGGAGGAAATATTGAGAGGAGGGAGCTTCTAAAAGGGAAAGGAAAAGGTGAGCAAGGGTTCAAAGATCAAGAAAATGAAAAGTCAAAGCAAAGGCAAAGGGAAAAGGCTCAAAGGATAGAAAACGAAGAAGGGCACACCAAGGAAAAGGCTGCCTTGCTTCAAGAGGCTAGAAGGGACATCTTCAAGGGACTCCAAGGCTTCTGAGAAGAGTTGCTATTGTAACAAGTTCACTTTTAAATGTTTTTTGTGTTGTACTTGTTTCTTTGAGTCTTTCTATATACATCTACTCCAAATTGGTTTTCCCCATGGGGGGGTTTTTCGAGGGTCATGTTGACCAAAAACATATGTGTCAATTTCATGCATGCTTAGAAGTGTAAAATCAACATTTAGAGTTGTAAAGATCTAGAGGTAGTGTTATTTTTTTTGAGTATATTGCATGTACTAACATTGGGGTGATAAAACACTTGCACGAGCACCTCAAAAGGACACTTAACCATCAAAACTATGAGCATAAAGTACTTGATTGTTTGTTGTCCTAAAACAACAACAAAGGATAGTATCGAAGTTCAAACTTAGTGCAAAAAATATGGTCAAAGATAGACCTATTTTGGAAGCCTCATAGGACCTCATTTATCTTCATGGTATCAGAGCCCTTGGTAGCTTGACTTGCTGATTTCTAATGCATTCAGTGGACAATTTTGAGACAAATTAGTGGGAATATTTTGGACAGCATGTTGGCAGAGTTTGTGGACATCTTGTGGGAATATTTGTTGACAGTTGCATAATTGATTTTTTGGACACTTGTGGACAACCTATTATCACACCTGCGTGGATAGAGGTGAGGATGTATTTTACAACCTCTTTTCACACCTATTTTCTAGGAGTGAGCTTGTGGTGTTATTGCCTCTTTTCACACTTGTGTTGAAAAGAGTGAGGCTATATTATTGTGCAGTTTAGCATCAATGTGAGCTTTAGTGGACAACCATGTTGGTGTCCTAGATGCAGGCAGAGGATAGGCTAGACGAAGATAGAAACTGGTCCCCTTGGAATACCAGGATCACTTTTGCCTTAAAAAATCTTGAACTATAGGATATAGTTCAAGATCTTGTTGTTGTTCCTCCTATCACTGATCCCTCTTTGGTGGCAGAGTTCAAGAAGAACAACAACAAGGATAAAAGGACTATTTGTGACAAGGTGAGAGATCACGTCATTCCACATTTGACTGGTAAATACTATGCATTTGAGATGTGGGATTCTTTATGAAAGATTTACCAGAGTTCTAACCAGAACCAGAAGATGGTTCTGCAGGACAGGATTAGGAGAATTAAAATGCTTTATTCCTAGTTGGTTACATCATTCCTTGGTATATTCACTGATATCAGAGATGAACTTGCAACCGTCGGAGAGATAGTGGACCCAAGCTTTATGGTGAGGACAACCTTAAACAAATTTTCCAAACCATGGGGACCATTTGTTCAAGGCATTGTTTCATGATAGGTTATGCCTAATTGGGAGAGACGTTGGGATTATTTCATTTATGAGGAGATGAGACTCACCTCAGAGTCCTGAGGAAAACAACATATTACCCAGGGTGATGAGGACCTTTCTCTTTGTAATAATGGAAAGAAGAAGAATGACAGAGGTTGTAGACAAGGTCCCAAGGGAGGGGCCAAACCATAGAAGAGTGGTAGTGGGAAGGAGAGAGACATGAGCACAGTGAGATGCTTTGCTTGTGGAGAGATGGGTAACTATGAATGACAATGTCCCAAGAAGAAGAAGAAGAAACATGATGAAACTTCAGTGACAACATATGATATTGAGTTCGTTTCTCAATATGAGAGGGAGTGTGCATTCGTTAGTTCCTTGTTAGCTGTTACACCATCCAACGTTAGGTGGGGAGACATAGTTGAGGAGGACCTATTGAATCATAGTAATGATTTAGAGGGAGATCAAACTCATTTTTTATGGACACCATCATCAGGGGTGACTGGTCCACTCGGGACAACTTCAGTTTTAGAGTTGCCAAGATAGAGAGTTGGTGCAGAGGATTCATAGCATCAAATATTGATGAGGAGGAGCAGGAGGGCACCACAGAGGCTTGAGCCTCACTTGGCTACGGAGACGAGCAGATCAAGTTCTGTATCCACTTAAGGTGGAAGTCACTTGGTGAGAGGCCAAGTTGAGGATCTTGGTGAGATTTCGAGATCGACATACTCTTGGTGAGATACCAAGAGGGGGAGCCTCTTGGTGAAATTCCAAGAGAGTGACTCTTGGTGATATGCCAGGAGTAGTGACTGTTGGCGAGATGCCAGGAGGTAGAAATACTTGGTGGGAGACCAAGGTTGAGATCTTTGGTTTGATACCAAGATCTAGGTGATCTTGGATAGGTGGAGATGCACTTCCATCTATATATCACGTAGGTTGAGCAGATATGTGATAGAGACCATTTTTTATGATCAGGGTACAACCATACTCATCGAGTATTTTGCAGTAGGAAACCATGTCCACTATAAGGATGATATTGGTGGTTAAGGGAAATTACCTCGATAAGAGGGAGCATTGAGATTTGGGTACCTTGGAAATTTTTCCCCTTGTGTTTGTGAGTCTCAAAACACAAAGGGGGAGACTATTACCCTCATTACTTTACTTCATGATTCTAATTTCACTTTGACTTAGGAGATTTAATTAAAAAGTGAATATGTCACTTAAGTCATTAAAGTGACATTTAATTCACTTTGTGGGTGAGTTAAAGGACATAAAGAAAACTAAAGAAAATGGGTTTCCTAAGTGAGATTTTTGGATTAGATCTCACCCACTAATTAGACTTGGTTAGATTGGATCTAGGACATTGATATTTTAGGGTTTGGCCAAAGAGAGGCTAAAGGAGGGAATAGGAAAAATATGGGATTCATTCCTCACTTGAGAGGAGAGCTCTTGGTTGCATATCTTGAGGAGGATAAGGAGCATGAGGGTAAGGTTTGAGGAGGATCCTTAGCTTGGGTTCTAGTCTACCATGGAGGTTGGGCTACTCTTTTATGGAGGGCATATACTTCTAGATAAGGGAACAAGTGCTTGTGGAGGGGCATATCTTCAGAAGAAGAGGCACATCAAGAAAAGGAAGGGTGCATCTTGAGGAGGGTTATTTCTTGTTGAGGAGAGATGCATTATAAGGGAGATGGAGGGCACATGGAAAGGGAGGGTGGTATCCATTTTTTTTTTCTTGAGTAGGGGCACACTTGAGCTAAGTGCACACCACATCTTTGGAGGGAGGCAATCTTGATAGGAGGGAGCTTCTACAAGGGAAAGTCAAAGACAAGAAAGGGAAAAGGGAAAAGGCTCAAAGGCTAGAAAAGGAAGAAGGGAGCACCAAGGAAAAGAGCATCTTGCTTCAAGAGGCTAGCAGGGAGATATTCAAGGGACTCCAAGGCTTCTGAGAAGGGTTGCTACTGTAACAGTTTCACTTGTAAATTTTTTTTGTGTTCTACTTTTTTATTTGAGGCCTTCTATATACATCTAACCCAAAATGGTTTTCCCAATGGAGGGATTTTTCCAGGGTCATGTTGACCAAAAACATATGTGTCAATTTCATGCATGCTTAGAAGTGTAAAATCAACATTTAGAGTTGTAAAGATCTAGAGGTAGTGTTATTTTTTTTGAGTATATTGCATATGCTAGCATTGAGATAATAAAACACTTGCAAGGGAACCTCAAAAGGACACTTAACCATCAAAACTGTGAGAAGAAAGTACTTGATTGTTTTCTGTCCTAAAAATCTGCAAAGGAAAGTCATGAAGTTCAAACTTAGAGCCAACAATCTGGTCAAAGACAGACCTATTTTGGCAGCTCATAGGACCCCATTTCTCTTCACTGTGTAGATACACATGTGGATGATGAAATTGATGTCGAAGATGAAAATGTAACTACCTTTGCAACAATGGTAAAATGTGAGGAGAATACAACAATGGAAGTTGTTGAAGACATGAATGCACATATAGTGAATGTTGAATTAACATTTCTTGAGGAGTGGCTTGCAAACCCAGGTATGATGGAGATGAAAATGGTTATGGAAAATTTGTCACAACTGCAGCAAAAGAAGAACCATATAGAGAGTAAACCATCAGAGTTGTTGAGGCTATTACGATATTTGAAGAGGAGAGAAAGGAAAATAAAGATGTAACTTTTGATCTTACAGAGGTTGACAAAAATGTTAAATCAATAGTAACTTTTGATCTTACAGAGGTTGACAAAAATGTTAAATCAACAATAACTGAAGTACAAGTAGATGCATAAGAAGAACCACATGCAGAAGACAAATATGATGAATAAATATTGAACAGTATGACCAAAGTAACCTTGAAGAAGAAGAAGAAGAAAAGTTACATAGAATATAAAGTTTGGAGCAAAAAGAAGAAAAAGATTTTAGTTTTTTGAGTTGATGTCAAGTGTTGGAAGCCTAGCTCAGAATTCTAGCTAGCTCAGACTTAGACCAAAAGTCCATTGTCAAGCTAATTAGTGTTAGAACTGTTAGTGGTCATAACTAAAGGGGACTGTTGGAATGTTGGAAAGTTATCTAATTTTGAATAGTTCTAAGTTTAAAGAGTTGGAGAATGGTTTAGTTAGTTCCAGGGAGTTGAAGAAATCTCTAGAAAGAATTAAGAAGTTTTTGAACTATGGCTTGTCTTATACGTTTGTTGTGGTTTAGAGTGAGAGTTTATACAGACAAAAGATTGCCTTCCTCCTTCACAGAAGATTGAGTGTTAATGCATCATTTTCTCTGCTAGTTAGAGCTTGTCAGTACCCTAACACCACACAAAGATCCCTTTAAACAAACAATTGTTTCAAAATGCTTTTAGGACATTTTGTATTTATCTTTTTGACCAGTAAACCACTTGTCATTTGTTGAAGTCTTCTAGACAGGAAATGAAGCAGTAGTGAAATTGCTTCTTAACGAAAAACCTTGAGTTGGACAAGACAGACGGTGATGGAATTTTTCCTCCTCATTGGCGCCTCTGGGATAATTCTACCAGTCAAGATACAAGGCATGTTGTTATTATATTTGTAGACAAGACTTGGTTTAACTTTTGTATAATCAGATTCAGATTCAAGAGCGAGATGAAAATAAGGTAAATTAAGTATTGAGCTTCCAACAATTTTACTCAATTCAAACATTTTAAGTTCATGCCAGCATAAATTTCTTGAAGTTTGAACAACAGTTCTTTGCCACTGGTCAATGTAAACTTTCCCATATACACCAAGACACTAATTTCCAGATATGACAAATCACCTGGAGGTTTCCTGAGGGGGGAGAAATGCTATTATGAGCATGGGGAAGGAGAATTAAGATGAGTCAAGATGCTACCTGCAGATGCTAAAACATGGGATTTTTTTACAAACAAGTCGAAGGTATAATAAGGTCAAGATTATTCGAATGAATAACAAAGTATTTTTTCCTCGTGTTTATTCCTTCAAATAATTTTCAATAAAGTTTTTCAAGTTATTTTATGAGACATTGTTTTTCAAGTAGCTCATAGTGAAATATTTGAATATAAACCTGTTTATTGGAGGCCTTTCACCTTCATTAGAATATGGTAAAAAATGCTTACACTTTCAAATAAGGACATGTTTTTGATATTTCTAAAATAGTTGTGTTAGAAAATAATTACTCCCCCAACAGTTTTTCAAAAGTTTTTATTTTAGACGATAGAAGAGTTCTAGTTAGTTATGCATTAGCTATTTTTTAGGAAAGTCTTAATTTTATACTCTAGTAAAGTTTAAGTTAGTTTTGTATGAGTTGTATTTGTGAATCCTATTAATTAGTAATTTTTGTGTATTTACTTTAACTTGAGAATAAATAAAAGCATCAAGTTTCTAGAATAAAATCATATTGTGTTATTTTTCATCCATAAATCATTTCATTAAGTTTGTTTTCACAGCACTCAACAAATCGTGCAGTTTGTGCATTGCGCGGTTAGTCTTGATAACTCTGTCGTGAAGCCTGTGTGGTGCAGAATATTTGAAAATGTGTTGCGTAGAGAAGTCTGTGTGTGTCGCCTCGAAGCGAATTGAAGATTTGGTATCAGAACAGGTTGATCAAAAGTAAGTTTATTAAGAGAAGGTTCTATTAGAACAAGTTTATCAGAGCAACAACTTTGTTGAAAAGTGAAATATGACTTCTACCTCAAATCTGCAACCTCTCACTTTTACAGGAAAGAATTATGAGATGTGGTCCTTGACCATGAAGGCATTTTTCCGAGGTCAATATGTATGGGAGATAGTCGAGAATGGCTATGTGGAACTACTAGATCAGACAACATACAATTCCCTCACACAAGTTGAGAAGGATGTCCTCAAAGATCAAAGAAAGAAGGATGGAAAGGCGATGTTTTACATACATGAAGCCATGCATGAGAGCATACTCCCAAGAGTTGCATCAACAAAGCAAGCCAAGGAGGCATGTGACATATTACAATCCTCTTATCAAGGTATGGACAAAGTAAATACTTAAAAACTACAAATTCTTATAAGAGATTTTGAAACTATGTTAATGAAAGATACATATATAGTAGATTCATTTTATACCCATGTTATTGGCTTGATAAATTAGATTAAGTCTCATGGTGAAACCATGGAAGACAAAAACGTTGTTGAGAAGGTACTTAGGAGTCTTCCTCCTAAATTTGATACTCTTGTTGTGAATCTAGAAGAGAGCAAAGACTTGATTCAATTTATTCTAGATGAACTACAAGCTTCCCTCATTAATCATGGACACATATTAAATAGGTAAAGTATGTCATTAGAGAATGCATTTTCTACGCATTCATCTATAAGTCGTGAAAGAGGAAGGGGGAGAGCTAACTCTAGAGGCAGAGGAAGAAGTTATGTTAGAGGTGGACATAGTAGCAGTCCTGGAAATACTGGTGGAAGAGGTCAAAACCAAAGTACCAATCATTCAAGTTATCAGATAATTGACAAATGAAAGATTCAATGCCATTATTGTAAAAATTATGGACATTATGCATATGAGTGCAAGAAGAGATAATATAATCAGAACAAGAAAAGTCAAGTTTAGTCAAACAATGTAAATAACCAAACCCACCCTATGTTTATGGCGCACGTTGAAGCAATGCCTATAATTTCCCCAGTTGAATGCAATGTTTCTCAAGCAAGTCCATCTGACATATGGTATTTAGATTTAGGCTGCATTAACTGTTATTATTATGGTAGCTGTGGGAGGTATTTACCTCCACGTGTGAACCCGATGAGAATAGAAGACTCCGGAAAGCAAGAGAAAACCTTAATGAGTTGGATAATAACCCTAGAAGCCTTATCGGCTCAAGAAGATAATTTATATTAGGTTATTAGCCTATAAGAGAAGAATTCAGCTAGAAATAATAATAATATACTGAACAGACACTATCCAGAAGGAGAAGTTACCCCCAACAAATCTGGTAGAACCAATATAAATCAATATAAATACAGGGCGCCAATTCTCATTTGACACATCTCAGAATTGCAGTTCCCAGTTGGTGCACACTGCAGTTCCTAGTTTGGTGCACACATGTGGAGGAGGATTGCAGGTGCAACTACAGCAGCAACTAGTTTTCAGTATTGGCTTGGACTATCTCTTGGCTAGGGTTTGGACTATCTAATCAACTATTGTTGGTGCGCTATCCTTGGAGGAAGATGCACTACACCTTGTTTAGCTATCTAGCCTAGGGTTTTCTTTCAGAGTAATTCTCAGTCAAGGTTAAGGTGCTCGAAGGGTGGCTTCGGCCTATGGTTGGGTGATGAGGGTATCGTCAATGGTAAAATGAGCACACTATCTTCTATATTCTAATAGGTTATGGGCCCACACCTCCTTCATTTAGTCTAAACACTGGAAGGAAACATAGCCGCTAGGATATTGAGCTCACCGAGGAACTGTCGCTAGGCTTACTAGTAGAAGTAGCTCCGAAGACACTGCCACTAGGGTTACTAGCAGGAGCAGTTGTAGAAACCCTAAACCTTTTGTTGAAGCACCTTAAGTGAAGAGATTAACTTAATCTCCAGACAGATCAGTGCACCCTAGCCCAACGCATCTCCTGATACTCTCAGCAAGCCAAGACATGAAGTTTGAATTTCTGGTCAAATCTAGGGTTTGACCAAGTCAAGTAGCCATGACTAAATCTATGAAGTCTGAGAACAAGTTAGATGGAGCCTCTAACTTCAGAGCATGGAAGACAAGGATTGACCTCATTCTTGCCAAGAATAAAGTACTAGATATCGTGAAAGGAAAGATCGTGAAGCCAAAGTTTGAAGAAGGAGAAGAGAAGGAACCGCAAAACGTTGCAGCTATGGAGAAGTTCAAAGATGTTGACATCAATGCCATGAGTATCATAGTGGATTCCATAAAAAACCACTTGATACCCTACATCTCCCATCTTGACTCATAGAAGAAGATGTACGATGCCCTAACGAATCTCTTCTCAGTTAGAAACATTGGACAAGTTATGAGTCTGAAGAATGAGCTCCGTGACATGAAGATTAATGATGATGACAGCATAACATCATACTTTGTAAGAATCTCCCAGCTAAGAGATCAACTACAAGCTATTGAAGAGATCACTTCAGAGAAGGAATTGGTGAACATAGTACTCAATGGTCTTCCCAAGACATGGGATGCATTTGCCGCAAGCATGAACACAAGGAAGGAGTACCCGACATTTGAAGAACTTTGGACTTGCTATGCTCAAGAAGAATCAAGGATCAATGAAAAAGAGAAACCCCAAAATAAGTACGATGATCAAGCCTTCACAACAAAATTCAAGAACTTCAGGAACAAAAGGAAGTTTGGTTCAAGGAGGAAGCCAAATCAAGAGAAAGACATTTCAAAAGTACAATGCTTCAACTGTCAAAAGTACGGTCACTATAATAATCAATGTCCTGAGCTAAAGAAAAGGAAGGAGAAACACGAAGCATCGATTGCCGAAGAAAAGGAACCTACAAAGAAGACTAAGCAGGATGGAAGAGACTTTTTCTTCTAAAAAGGTAACAACACTCTTCTTATTTCTTGTACATATCTTGTTTGCATTGTCTCTGTACATATCTTGCATATCTATAATATGTTCCAAGAAGAAATATACCTATGGAAGAACAAACAAGATGGAAATGGATATCATTAGATAATACACATGAAAATATGAGATACAAATCATGTGGAAGATATTAAGCTGAATCAATCATGAAGAGACTCAGCAAAAGAAAAGATAGAAAGAAGTCAGCAATCGAGAGGAAATTAGAAAAAGAGTTATGACGTTTTATAAAGACAACAAGATAGAAGCGTGAACTCTGTCAGACAAGAGAGCCAATTATATGTTGCAGAAGACAATAAGGATGCAGATGGAAGCATGGACTCTGTTAGACGGAGGGCGCTGATCATATGCACTCTTACATGAAGCAAGGATTAGGAGGGAGCTAATCTTATGACCCATTGAAGATGATGAAGTATATATATCCATGGTAGTATCCATAAAATATAGTACGTGTTCAGTTCAACCGCAGAAGAAGACTTCTTCGAAGAGAAGCCTTAAAGTATTCTTGGATGTCCATCCAGATCTGTGATCCTATGATGTAAGGAAGAAGTGGAATCTCTAGGACATGGAATCTATAAGAAACTCCATGGACCCAAGAGCTAAATAAAAACATGAAGAAGAACATGAGGATTCCATAAAAAGTAAGAGAAACCAGAACAACAAGTCATTGTATCAAGAATCACAAGATTACCGGTTTGGTATAAACTCACTAAAATCAATCAAGCAGAAGAACTGAAAGTCGTGATAAAGAACGAGTGTATGGAAGACTTATGAACTAAATCATTGCAAGACCTAGAACTAGAGGTTCTCCCAGATGGAGGGAGAAGACTATGATGATTACTTGTTCCAATACACCAGACTTATCTCTACATAAGTCATTATATCATCTGCAACATCCATGAGTTGGAGTTCTACATCATATGAATGAAAATAATGTTCTCCAGAGAAATTGAATAAAAAGCGTATGAAGAGCAATCTCAAGACTTTGAGGCATACCAGAAAGAGACTCCTGTATGCAGATAGAAGAATATAACTTGGTGGAGAATCTCCAGTGCACAACAAAAGCGTGGTGAAGATTTCCTATAACATCAAAATGACTACTCAGTAGATCAGATCTCATGATGACAGAAGAAGTGCCACACATATATCTTCCAGTTTTCCAACTATGATATACTCTATTGTTCAGATCTACATGAAGCCTTCACAGTGTTCCAGACTAAAGGACATTTGAAATCAAGCATTACACTATCCATGATGAAGTCCAGAAAGGAGAAAATGATTCTCCAATACATATCTCCACAGATGAGCAGATAAGTAGACATTTTGATAAAGCTTCTATCCAAGATGAAAGAGTTTGCGTACTCAAGCTAGAGCTCATGGAAACAACTTCCCTCTTATTGAAAAAGGAAGAAATGACTCTCCAAGTTAGGAGGGAGCACTGAAAACATTATTGAAGACATTCATATTTAAAAATTGAAAAATAGTCCATCTTGGACAAATGCTTTCATGTTCGGAAAGTGGATTGAGACTTCTGACAGACAGTCACTTTCCATTGTGGTTAACATGGGGAGTGGTCTAGGGCAGTCTCTCTTCTTGAGGGTTACTCAAGAAGACTGGCTCGCCTCGCAGACAACGATTTCTCATTGTGGTTAACATGAGGAATGGTCTGTTTTGGAGGTTGATGCAGGACAGTATTTTCCAGTCATTCCTTAGGGTTTATACATTCTCTCCAGGGTGCACTTTGATTAGTGTAGGAGGAATGGCCTAGGGTGGGGAATGGTCCAGGCTCAGCAATCAGGGACAAACATTCCTTAGGGTTTATACATTCTCTCCAGGGTGCACTTTGATTATTGTAGGAGGAATGGCCCAGGGTGGGGAATGGTCCAGACTCAACATTCCTTAGGGTTATACATTCTCTCCAGGGTGCACTTTGATTAGTGTAGGAAGAATGGCCCAGGGTGGAGAATGGTCCATGTTCAGAAGACAAGATAGTTATTCTTCCTTGTTTGAGAAGAATAGTCCAGATATCTCATTGTTCTACTCTGAGGGAAGATATTCTTTCATATCTCACAGACGTGAGTGAAAGATTGGCCCAGATGATTCAGTTTATATCATAACATTGTTTATGTGCAAGTTTCTATCAGATGTTTGTTATGAAAACTGTATGACAGTAGATGTAGACTACTGTGGTGGATATGTTCCACTATTCATGAGGTAGATATTCTTTCAGAGCTCACAGACGTGAGTGAAATATTGACCCAGATGATTTAGTTTATATCATAACATTGTTTCTATGCAGGTTTCTATCAGATGTTTGTTATGAAGACTATATGACAGTAGATGAAGACTACTGTGGTGGATATGTTCCACTGTTCACAACTACACGTTGTTGATCAAGTACTTGTGTGTTACTTGGTGTGGTAGTGTACCACTGAATTGTAGTTATGTAATACTATGGATAGACACAGTTGTGTTCTATTTTTGTTCTAACTGCCTTGAAGACTATCAACAGTTTATTGGAAATCATCACCATCCAGACAAATGATGAACATAGAATTTCCAGACGGAAATTGGTTAAGAGCATTTACTCTTCTAGATTATAAGAGTGGCTCTTGTATCACGCTATGGTGTGAGTGACTTATCCAGCATCATGTCTAATTACTCAGATGAAGTATGGTTTCGAGAGATGATGTAGCTAATGGTGATGGTGATGCTCATGATCTAGTCACAAGATAGTCTAGATGACTATATTGATGCTATTGGGTAAATGTTACGTTTTTGTGATCAAGACCATTACCTATAATACCTCCCTAGCTAGGAGGGAGTGTTATTATTATAGTAGCTACGGGAGGTATTTACCTCCACATGTGAACCTGACGAGAATAGAAGACTCTGGAAAGAAAGAGAAAACCCTAATGAGTTGGCTAATAACCCTAGAATCCTTGTCGGCTCAAGAATCCAAACTAAGGTTACACTTGAAACATATATCCAAGTCAATGTCTTAGGAAAATATAGTATAAACATTTTAACTAAGCAAGGAGAAAAAAAAGTTATGTCTGATGTATATTATGTTTTTGGTTTGAAGCATAATTTGATGAGCACAGGACAGTTGTTACAGAAAGGATACAAAATCTACATGGAGGATAATCACTGTGTGATTATGGATAAATTCCCAAGAAATAACTTATTGCAAGAATCTATATGAAAAGTAACATACTTTTCCCATTGACATTGAAGCCAACCAAGAATAAGAATACATTGCTAGCTGTTGGTAAATCAAAATATGCACAATCAGACACTGCATTTACAATAGATAGTGCGCGCAGTATCAAGAAAGGAGAAAATGGCATAGAATTGCAGGAAACATTCTAATATGAAGTACATGATGATTCTTGGTTGTAGCATTTCAGATTTGGAGATTTGAACTTTGGAGGTCTAAATCTGCTACACACAAAGGATATGGTAAAATTTTTGTCATTGATTGAAAAACCAGAAAGGATATGTGAAGGCTGCATATTTGGCAAGCAACACAAAGAATCTTTTTCATTTGGAAAGTATTACAAAGAAAAAAATTCACTGGAAATAGTACATTCAGACATTTGTGGACCAATGCAAACTCCATCTATAGGAGGAAGTACTTATTTTCTAACATTTATTGATGATTTCTCAAGAAAGACATGGATTTATTTTCTAAAGCATAAATATGATGCATTGAGTTGTTTTCAGTAGTTTAAATCACTTGTGGAGAAGCAGAGTGATTATTACATCAAGTGTCTAAGAAATGATAGAGGAGGAGAATACATTTCAAGAGAATTCTAGAACTTTTGTAAAGAACATGGAATTTACAAGCAATTTACCGCGCAATATACACCACAATAAAATGGTGTCGTAGAAAGAAATAACATAACCATCAAGGAGATGGCACACAATATGTTGGCAACCAAAAATTTTTCAAATGATTATTGGGCCGAGGAAGTAGAAACTACAATATACATATTAAACATATGTCCGACAAAGAGTGTGAAGAACATAGTGTGGCTCACTTAAAAGTTTTTGGTTGTGTCGCATATGCACATGTTCTAGATGAGCTAAGAAAGAAGATGGAAAACAAAGGACATAAATGTATTCTTGTTGGGTATTCTAAAGACACAAAAGCATACAAGTTGTATGACTCAGTCGCAAGAAAAATCATAATCATCTACGATGTTCAGTTCATGGAGAATGAAGAATGGGATGGAAGCATAGAAAAGATAGTCAAAATTATTGATGCAATGGACCATGATGAAGTGGTTCAAGCACCAACCATAGGAGAGTGCGTAGTCCCTTCTACACCTGGCATTGCGACACAAATCACACCGCATAATACTCCAGTAAGAACAACAGGTGCGTAGTCTACACCTAGAGCACAAAAAACATCAACAAACAATCCGAGTAGTTCTACATATCTAGATCCAACATTAGCAAGTATGTTACAAAGGAAGACAAGAAGTCTGCGTGACATCTATAATGAGGATGCAACAAATTCATTTTCAGTTTTTGTTATGTTTTCAAAAATAGATGATTCTTTAACATTTGAAGATGTTATCAAAGATGATGTATGGGTACGAGCCATGGATGAAGAAATCATATGCATAGAGAACAATCAAACATGGAAGTTAGTTGATGTACCTAATGACAAGGATGTTATAAGTGTCAAATGGATTTTTAAAATCAAGCAAGATGCAGAAGGAAATGTGCAGAAGCACAAGGAAATATTATTTGCAAGAGGTTTTACACAACAACCTAGAATTGATTTCAATGAAACATTTGCACCAGTTAGGTGCATGGACACAGTCAGAAATGTGTTAGCAATTACTGCATAGTACAAGTGGCCATTTTATTAGATGGATGTAAAGTCAACATTTTTGAATGGATATTTAGAATAAGAAGTGTATGTGGAACAAACACAAGGCTATGAGGTTCCAGGATAAGAAAACAAAGTGTATAGATTAAAGAAAGCACTGTATGGATTAAAACAAGCTCCTACAACTTGGTACAGTCGCATAGATTCCTATCTCACACAAAATGAATTTCAGAGAAGTGAAAATGAGCCAACACTATACATCAAAGAAAATCGGCAAGGTAATATGTTAATTGTTTTCTTATATGTAGATGATTCGATTTTTACAGATGATTTTGGCATGGAAGAATTCAAGTCAGTCATGAAGGATGAATTTGAAATGAATGATTTGGGGCTTATAAGATATTTTTTTGGAATAGAAGTTCACCAGTCCAAAACTAGTATAATCATCTCACAGTCCAAGTATGCACATGAAATATTGAAAAGATTCAATATGATGAATTCCAAACTAACCCCAACACCTATCATAACATGATTGAAGTTAAGCAAGGAAGATAAAGGGTCCAAGGTGGATCCCATGCTATTAAAAAGATTGGTAGGAAGTTTTATGTATCTAACAATGACAACACGTGATATTATGTATGGAGCGAGCCTAATTTCAAGATTCATGGAAACTCCAAAAGAATCACATTGGGAGGTAGGAAAGAGAATCCTGAGATATGTGAATGGAAAAAAATATTTGGGCATTAATTACTCCACTTCAAAAGATTCTAGACTTATTGGATACATTGAAAGTGATTGTGGAGGCAACATAGATGATAGGAAAAGTACCTCTGGGTACACATTTCATTTTGGAACAAGTATGGTATCATGGGCATCAAGGAAGCAACCCATAGTGACTATTTCTTCAGCATAAGTAGAGTACGTCGCAGCTACAAGCACAACTTGTTAAGCAGTTTGGATGAGAAGAATGTTAAAAGATTTTTTGCAGGAAAAAAATGAACCAACAACAATATTCTATGACAACAATTCAACCATCATGTTATCAAAGAATCATGTGTTTCACAAGAAAACTAAGCACATTGAAACAAGGTATCATTTTATTAGAGAATTGGTAAATAACAAAGAGATCTGTTTAGAGTTTTGCAGGTCAAAAGATCAAGTCACAGACATTTTTACAAAGGATTTAGCAAGAATTTCATTTTAGCATCTGTACAATAGTCTGGGAGTCTACGTAGTAATAGATGAGAGACAGTAAAATGTAAACTCAATTTTTGATGTAAATTTTTGTAATCCCACCTACTTATAATTAAGGGGGAGTGTTGGAAATAGTAATTACAAGTCGATAAGATCTTCACGTCTCCATAGATTTTTCTTTGAGTCAATTTGTCAGTATTTTTGTCAGTCAACCGAATTGTCAGTCAGTCAGCCGAATTTGCATTACAGCATGATAGATTCTTCACAAATGTGCATCACTTTTGCATCATCCTCAACTCAGTACGATCAATCAATGAATTCTTTCACACCTTGAGCCATAGTACCTTCTTAGGAAGATTTATTTCTAAATTTTCTCTAGGAAGGAAGTTCGTTTTTCACTCCATGGAGTCAGCAAAAGCCTTTTTATAGCACAAAGCCTCCTCCTTGGAAACCAACTCTTAGCCGCCAACTATGGGAGGTAAATATTGGTACCATATTCTCTCAAGTTAACCTAATTTGATGAATTGTTATAATTTAATGTGTTATAAACTTTCCTTCTGTGTTTCTACAGAACTCACCTCAGAGTGTACTATCACCATATAGTCCCCAGGAGTCTCTTTTCCAAAATTCTCCCACTACTAAATCGTCCTTCGAGATAACTGAAAGCAACAAGATCAATCACACTGAATTTCACAATTGTGAACTCTACAAGGCACATAAGGCTATTTGGGTTGCAACACATTGCACCCACAGATATTTGTGCACCCCATGTTGTGGTACTCGGAAATTTAGCTAGAAGATCATCAATTGCTTCAGTTGTGGTCATCCAATAGGTAAATTCATTACACTTCACTAACTAGGGGTGGCAAAAGAAAATGAGGGATACTAGTGATGTCAGAAAACATGAATTGTTGAATGTGAGGTTGAGCAATGACCATAGCTTGCATATTTTAACATAGAATATAAACACCTATAATATATTCCTTTTACTTACACATGCATGCTGATAATAATTTCCAAGCCTAATTTGGTATAGGCTCCCATCGATGTATGAATAGCTCCCATTCTTGTACTAAGATACCAACATTTTATGAAGTCATTATGTAAATGCATCTTTCGTATGACATCTTGGACTCGAGTGGGCCAAATGGGGCTTGTAAGTTGTACCATCTCTTGCATGTGGCATTTGTTATCTCTTTATTCATCCTTGGATTAAAAATCAATTGGTTTTAAATAATTGACTCATCTAATAGTTAGAGATTTGTTGAATATATGTTTTCTTGGGTCTAATAGTTACAGATTGGTTTAT
>ML798273.1:261068-277699 GCA_009831015.1 Picea engelmannii | reverse complement strand
GCATTTGAAAAATTCAAAGTGTTTAAGGCTTTGACTGAGAATCAAACAGGAAAAAGATTAAAGGCAGTAAGGTCTGATAGAGGAGGAGAGTTTAGTTTAGGGAACTTCAAAGAGTTATGTGATAAACATGGGATCAAAAGAGAATACACAATTCCAAGGACTCCACAACAAAATGGAGTTGTTAAGATGCAGAATAGGTCAGTACAGCAAATCGCAAGATCAATGATGAATGAAAGGAACATACCTTAGACATATTGGGTGGAAGGAATTCATACATCTGTATATATCCTTAACAAAGCTCATCTTAGGCCACATAGTGATAAGACTCCTTATGAACTATGGTTTGGAAGACCTGCTTCAATCAAGCATTTTAAAGTCTTCAGGAGTAAATGTTATATCAAGAACAATGATGAAAATATTGGCAAATATGATGACAGGGATGATGAAGGTATCTTCTTGGGTTATGATACAAATAGTAAAGGGTACAGATTCTACAATAAGAGACTGCATAAACTAGTTGATTTTATAGACATAAAAGTTGATGAAGAAATACCAGTCGAGAATCTAGGCAGTGTTGAACCAAGAACAAAAGATATAGTTGAAAATGAAGATGAACAGGTCCAAGGGTCAGAAAGAGAAGAATCTGAATCAGATGAAGACACAAATACTCTAATTGACACAAATCAACAAAAAGAAGCAAAATCACCTCTCAGAATTGTTAAAAAGAATCATCGTGAAAACCAGATAATTGGAGATATAAATAAAGGAGTTCAGACAAGAAGGAAATTGATTAAAGACTCAGAACAATCTCATGTTTCTTTTTTATCTATGATTGAACCTAAAATTTTTGATGAAGCCAACAAGCATGATGATTGGATTAGAGCTATCAATGAAGAACTTAATTAGATTGAGAAGAACAATACTTGGGAGCTTGTCCCTAGACCTGAAGATAAAAATATAATAGGTTCCAAATGGGTGTTCAAGAATAAAATGAATGAAAAATGGCAAGTTGTTAGAAATAAAGCCAGATTGGTCTGTAAAGGATATGCACAAGTTGAAGGTCAGGACTTTGATGAAACTTTTGCACCAGTGGAAACATTGAAAGCCATCAGAATGTTTCTTTCTTATTCATGTCATAAGAACTTTAAAGTTTATCAGATGGATGTTAAGTCAACATTTCTAAATGGAGATCTAGAAGAAGAAGTATATATGGAGAAACCTGAAGGATTCTCATTTACAGATAATCCTAATCATGTTTGCAAGCTGAAGAAGGCATTATATGGACTAAAACAAGCACCACGAGCTTGGTATTATAGACTGGACAAATTTCTACAAGACAAAGGGTTCAAGAAAGGTACTGTTGACAACAATCTCTACATTAAGTCTGAAGGTGATAATTTACTAGTTGTTTTGGTTTATGTAGATGATATTATTTTTGGTTGTACTAATGAATCATATGTCCAGTGGTTTGCTAACTCTATGCAAATAGAGTTTGAGATGTCCATGATAGGAGAACTATCATATTTTCTTGGCTTACAAATAAAACAGAGTTCTGCAGAAATATTTATCTCTCAAGAAAAATATTTGAAAGAGATGTTAAAGAAATTTCAGATGGAGGATTCCTCTCATGTTAGTACACCTATGGTGGTTGGTTGCAAGCTGAGTAAAGATGATATCTCACCTGATGTTTATCAAAGGTCATATCACTCTATGATAGGAAGTCTTTTGTACATCACAACATCACGACCTGATATAATGCAAGCTGTTGGAATGGTAGGTCATTATCAGTCAACACCTAAACAAAGTCATTTGGTAGCTGTCACAAGGATATTAAAATACTTGACGGGAACAATGAATTATGGTATGTGGTATCCCAGAAATCATAATTTTCAGTTAACTGCTTATTCAGATGCAGATTGGGCAAACTGTGTTGATGAGAGAAAAAGCACCAGTGGAGAAGCATTATTTCTGGGTGACTCATTAGTAGCATGGCTTAGTAAAAAGCAAGGATCCATTTCATTATCAACTATAGAGGCAGAATACATTGTTGATGCTACTTACTACACAAAAAATTTATGGATGATACAAACTCTTACATATTTGAAGGTAACTTACACTGATCCCATTCCAATTCACTATGATAACACCAGTGCCATTAGTGTCTCCAAGAATCCTGTTCTTCATTCCAAGACTAAGCATATTCCAATAAAGTACCATTTTCTCAGAGAACAAGTTACAAACATAATTGTTCAACTGAATTATATACCTTCTATAGAACATATTGCATATATATTTACAAAACCATTAGCAACAACCCCTTTTGGATATCTTCGTCAAAAGTTGGGGGTTATAATTTCTTTTGTCTAATTTTTTCACCTAGTCAGGGGGAATACTTATTGCATATCTGGTGTATTTCTAAGATGCTTCTAGTTGACAGGGGGAGTATGTACTGCAATATCTCAGGGGGAGTGTGTTTCTTCTTTGACATTGATGTCAAAGGGGGAGAAAGTGTGGTAATTTATTTCAGGATGTGATTTTAAGGATTCTACAGGAAAGTTACAGTGGTTGCCATCAATGCCAAAGGGGGAGAATGTTGGCAAATATTTAATAGACAACGCATGCTTGTATGCTTGTCATTGATGGAAAGTACAACAATGAAGATGGCATGAGTACAAAAAGTATGTAATAGATGGGCATTATGAGAAGACGCTGCAAAGAAGATTCGAATAAGCTCAGAAGAGATAGTGCATAGGATTGTTGGCAGATCATCGATGGAAAAATCAAAGTAAGCGGAACAAAGTAAGCTCGGGAGGAGAAGCAACATTTTGATCGTTGGATCCCATTTTAATTCCCGAAAGAAGGAGGACCGTCAGATCTGATTGTAGACAAGAAGAACGCGCAGAAGAGGAGGACAGATCTCAGGTGTCAGATCTGAACATAAGTTCCGACCATCGTTGGATCAGGGAGAACATGCACGTTCATTAAAGTGCAAGGAGAAGCGGGCTCACAAAATCCCGAAAGAAGGAGGACCATCCATCTTCAGGAAGGACACGTGGAGAAAGATCATCATGTCACTGACTGGAAAGTCAAAGGAATGGGGTTCCCTAACCTCTCAAATTCTCGATATGCGAAATCGTGAAACTATCTTAACCGTTAGATTGAGGTTTGTTCTGGACCGTTGATCTAGCTCCATCTCAGAGTCTCGCCTATCACGACTTGGAGTGACGAGAACCTCCATCTAAGGAACAATGATATGAGAGATTGCAAAAATATTAGGACCATCGGATCACCAAGAACGTGGACCGTTGATCTGAGCTCCATCTCGGAGCTTCGCCTATCGCAACTTGGAGAGGCAAGAAACATAACCACCGAAATCGCGATATGAGAAATTGCGATTTAATCGCAACCATCAGATCAAGGTGTGATCTGGACCATTCATCTGACTCCATTTCGTAGTTTCGCGAATCGCGACTTGGAGAGGCAAGAAACATAACCACAAGAACATAGAAATAGCGATATGCAAAATTGCGATATGATCTAAGCTGTTGAATCAAGATCAGATCTGAACTTTCAAATCATAGGACAAGTGGCAAGCGATTAGAATTTCGCTGACTTGGAGTCAACGGAGCATGGTGTGGAAAATCTCGAAATATGAAGTGCCTTTTTGGCACAGCCTATGGTCACCGCTGGTGGTCACGAGAAGGGAAGGAGTCAGTTTAGATAAGCTCCATTTCAGAGTTTCAGGGATCGCGAATTGGAGATTCGAGATGCCTCATCTCCAGATTCATGAAATGCGAAATAGTGAAAGCGATTTATGCATAAGCGCATAGTCACAGCCATTGGGCACATCTATGGAATATGAAGGAAGAAGCTAGAGGTGCTAAGCTTCACCACAGGGATCTCGAAATGCTGAATTACGAAATGGCGAAACATGCACAAGATTCTTTATTCTTAATCCAACAGTTCAAGTGAGTTTGAATATGATTGGAGGGCTACTGTCCATCTCATAGTTAATTGATCAGTTACAAATCTGTTAGCTAAACTAAGTCATGATTCTTGATCGGTTGGCGTTTTAGTTTCTTAGACAGTTTTCTTTTGCCTAAGAAGATGTGAAGTGTAACTGATGTGGGTGTGGTGCATAAAAGAAAAATATACAGACTATGCGTGGTTGGTTGTTCTGGACGAAAAATGAATTAAACTGTAAGAAAGGGAAAAGCATAGGATGCGCAATGTGAGATTGAAAATGTGCGCAGTGTGAGATAAAACTCAGAGAAGAGTAACAGATGAGGAATAGACTTGAAGCAGAGAAGAATGACAAAACAAGTTGAAGCATAGTAGAATTGCATAACAGACAAAGGAAGAGAAGAATTGCAGAACAGTTAGAAGAAAACTAGATTTACAGAACAGAGAAGAAGTGGTAAGAATCAATTTATTTGTGTAGTTGGTTGTTTAATTATTCATTTAATATTCCAGGGTAGTTGGGAGGTGCTAGGGAGGACTGTTGTCCTCATTGGCTCAAGTGTGAGCTTGAACACAGGGAATTGTAGCTTCCATCTGGTTGCAGCCAGAGAAACCAGGGTGGCAGGGTACTGGAAGGGAGAACAAGTGTTCTCTGTCATACAGGTTGGAGCCTGTGTAACTGGAAGTTGGTGCTTCCATCCAGTTGGTGATGGAACATTAAGGGAGTTGGTGCTTCCTTCTAGTGGGTGCTAGAGAAACCAGAGAGTTGGTGCTCTCAAATAAGTTGGAGCTTGTAAAACAGAGGTAGTAGCCTCACATTGAGTTGGTGCTCAATTATAGATGATGTACAGAACTTAAAAGACAGCCTGTCATTTCAAAGAAGAAGAGGTTTTCTCCCTTTATGGGTTTCCTCGTGAAAAACTGTCTCTGTATATATCTTATGTGTGACTGATGCTCATTATTTATATCGTCTATATGTTGTATAATATTGATGGTCACTTGAAGAAAATTTAAGAATGATTTAATAGATTTATTATTGTTTAAGAACAGTAACAACTGATTCACCCTCCCCCCCCCTCCCCTCTGTTGTCTTAGTAATTTAATCCCATTTATCCATATTCTCATTAAATATTTGTGAATAATATATTTGAAATAAAAATAATTCCCAAATATTTTTCTATCGTGTAGAATTAAATTTACATAATTTAATTCATGCATATGGTTTTTAAAACCATGTCTTGTTTTCCCAATTCACCATTTCATTGTAAAAAAGAGTTATTGTTACCATTTCCCTCTAAAAAACATTTATTGTGTAATGTTTTTCCAATTTACCGTCTTTGGCAAAATACCTTTTATCTTCTTCTTTTACTTCTGTAAATCTTTGGATAAAGAATTATCCAAGTCTTCATTCACGTGCATCTTCCCATTTAAATATTTTGCATGGAAATAAACATTAATGTCTTTAATTTGTAAAACATAAATCTTACCTCCGTAAAACCTTTTCACCGTGAGGAGGAATTTCATTTATTAGAAATTCCATAATTGTTGTTGAAATGCATTCCTGGAAAAATGCCGCACATTAAACATATGATAAATGGTGCATTTATTACATCGGGCTTTGGCTGGAGTGGTTTAATCCAAACTTTTTTTACCTCCAATGTGCTCCATGTCAAAACATGTGTCCACCAAATAAACCACGGTAGTTTTTCCTGGCCCGCCTTCACATAATTAACCTCCTCTCTATTTCAATCCCCGATATGTATGTGCGCCCTCCATCCAACATTTGACTTTTCTACATTATAAATTGAGATTTGTGCCCATTATATGATTTCTCGTGATTCCATAAATTAAATATTGTATTAAATATTAATATAAATATTTTAATATAAAAATATTTATATTAATAATAATGAACCCCTCTTTTCTATTTTTTAAGGACTTTGGGCATATGAGGCTTAACACATGACTTTATGGATAGGATTAGGTTGCTTAATAAAAGGAATATTTTTTATTTTCAACGGGAATATGAATATAAGGGTAAAAATGAATGAAGTGATGGAACTAAGTGATTTAGATAAGAATTAAGGCTAGGTATAGGCTTGGGATATTTGCCAATTTTTTACTCATGGAGTACATGACCGTTTTGGATGATCCATTGGGTGAAGGATTTAGGTGATGGGAGCTTGATGGAGCTGGTGAAAAAGTCTTATAATCTGAGTGGAAAGATAACACAAGGACAAGCTACTTTGGGAAAATAAAATGTAGATTAGCAGGTGATAATACCATCAACTTCCGATATCGGGGGTTGGAAAAAATTGTTTTGAGTGGACCGCTTTTCACCCCAATGTACCTCTGGTGTCACCACATGTCCATGAAAAGAAACCGCGGTATTTTCCCTAGCCCGCTCTCACCTAATCAAACCTCGTGCTATTTCATTACCCGATATGGGTCTTGGCCATTGATCTTGGCCGCTCCATGATCTATGGTCTGTCAGGTCCCACCTTTCGCGCCTCATCTATATTGGCCCTTCTCCACCAAATGTAGCTCAGTCCTCCAAATCCCATCGTATCTCTACACTACTTTAGCCCTCTGCTAAATTTGAAATTTGTTGTCCATACCGAATTGTTATGGTGATAACAAGTAAGGAAGTAGTGATTGAAAAGGTCTTGGATAGAGGAGTCCAAATATTCACCTAGAAAATTAAATTGGACTACTAAATTCACAAGAAATCATAAGAAATCATTTTGATACTCTCATGGAACAAAAGTGTGCCTAGTATTTATAGATTTCATAATTATTTAGTCTAACAAATCTTGTTGCTTGAAAATTTTGTATATTTAACAACAATTTGATAAGATTAGGCTCAACACAGAGATCAAAAGCATAGAACATGCACAAAACCTACAATCATGAATATGAGATCATAGGGATGTATGTCAGTATAGGTAATGAGGGTACAAATTCAATTTGACATGGAGAATGTAAGGAAGAAAGCATGAACTTAGTAGAGACCATAAAAAGTTTGCAAAATGATTTCCAAAGTTATAAAGATGATAATGAGAGGCTTATGAAATCTAAGGAGCAACAAGAATAATTCAACATCAAGTTGATGTAGACCTTGGACATAATAGAGAATAAGATGGATAAAGAGACCAAGTGAAGAAAATCAAGGATTCATAGGTCTCATGATGAGAGGAGAAGAACAAGAAGTGTTGAAATACATCACCATTACTCTCCAAGGAATTCAGCTAGGAGGGCACACAGTAGTTCAAGTCCATCTCTTATTAGAAAGCATAAGAGGAGGTATGGGGTGGATGAGCTACAAGGAGAAATGAGTCAAATCAAACCTCCTACATTTGATGGAAAACACAAGAAGGATGAGGATGCAGAGACCTAGCTACTAGGCATGAGGAAGTATTTCCAGTTGCATAATTACTCTTCATAGGAAAAAGGGATAATTTCCATTTATCAGCTCAAAGGAAAAGCATCAATGTGGTGGGACCAGTTTGTGCAGGTGCAACACATTCATGAGAAGAAGGTTACTTGGAGATAATTTAAAAGGAATTTTCAAAATAAATACTTAACCAAATGATACTATAGTAAGAAAATGAAGGAGTTCTATGAACTTAAGCTTGTGAGTATGAAAGGATATTTTTAGAGATGCTGAAGTATGTTTCTTTCATCAAGGATGAAAATGTTAAGATTTAGAGTTACTTGAGTGGGATGCCATCATTTATTAGTGATAAGATATAGTATGATGATCCCAAGACACTAGAGGAAACCATAAGGGGAGTTAAATTCCTCTATGATCAGCATAGAGGAAGACCAACTTTCCAAAAGGCTTGGGAAGACAAGAAGAAAAGAAATATGGAGCAGAGTAAAAAGGGGAACAAGCCACCATTTTTCAAAAACAATACTTAGGTACAACCAACTTCTAAATAGCCTAGAATGAAAGAAATAGTGGGGCAAAGAACAAGGAAAACACCTATTCAATTTTGGGGTTTTGGGGGAGACCACATGTACAGAGACATCCCTCATAGAAGTGAAAAAGTGAGGATTGTTCACAATGTACAACAAGATGATACAGTGGAGGACATGGGAAGAAATGTACCTAAGATCTATGCAACCCTAGATAACAAGCAAGGTGAGTTTCATTCACATATGATTGAAGTGGAAGGTAAGATCAACAATCAACCCATTTTATTTTAATTGATTCAAGATCTAGTCATAGTTATCTAGATCCTATGATGGTGGAAATATTTCAATTTCCAAATGGAAAGCTTGGAAAACCTTGGTTGGCGTTGCTAGCTACATGAGAAAAAAGGAAAATGAATGAGGCGGTTAAGGCATGTACCATGGACATGAATGGACTAAACACAAGGGAAGATTTCAATATCATACCTTTGGGCTCATATGATTTCCTAATTGGTATGGATTGGTTGGACATGCATCATCTTGTCCTAGACTGCTACAATAAGGATTTTACTTGATTGGATGAAAAAGGAAACTTGAAATGAGTACATGGTATTCCAAGGGTTGTAACTGTCAGAGAAGTTTTAGCCTTGTAGTTGAAGAAAAGCTTCCGGAAAGGATGTCAAATATTTGTAGCACATATGGAGGAGGCACCTAAGGATAAAGTGCCAAATATTGAAGACTATGAAGTCTTAAAGGATTTTAAATATGTATTCAGAGAAACACCAAGGTTTCCACCCAAGAGAGATATTGATTTTTCTATCAATCTAATTCCTAGAGTAGCTCAAGTATCCAAGACTCCTTATAGGATGAGTACACAAGAGTTGAAGGAGTTGCAAATGCAACTTGAAGAGCTTCTGAAGAAGGGGCATATATTCCCAAATGTGTTACCTTAGGGTTCCCCATTATTATTTGTGAAGAAAAGGGATGGAACATAGAGACTTTGCATTGACTTCAGGTAGATGAATAAGGTAACAATGAAGAAAAAGTATCCTTTTCCAAGGATAGATGACCTCTTTGACCAGCTGAAAGATGAAAACATATTCTCTAATATTAACCTCAAATTAGGTTATCATCAAGTGAGAATTAAAGAAAAATACATCAACAAGACAACCTTCAAAATGAGGTATGGACATTATGAGTTCATTGTGGTTCCATTTGGGTCGTCAAATGCACCAAATTCCTTCATGTGTTTAATGAATGATATTTTCAGAGAATACTTGGATACGTTTGTCATTATATTTTTGGATGACATACTTATTTATTCAAAATTTGAAGAAGAGCATGAGAAACACTTGCCGATGGTGCTACAAGTATTGAGAGAACATCAACTATCTGCAAAGTTGAGCAAGTTCTCATTCTACCAGAGGCAGATACATTACTTGGGGCATATTATTTTAGAGGAAGGGATAGCAGTGGACCTAGAGAAGATAAAATCCATTGAAGGATGGCCAACACCAAGGAATGTCTCAGACATGATATCTTTCATGGGATTTGCATGGTATTATAGAAGGTTATCCAATATTTCACACCCAATCACATCTTTGTAAAAGAAGGGTGTGAGATTTGAATGGACTACTGATTGTGAAAGAAGCTTCCAACACTTGAAGTATTTATTAACAAGTGCTCCAATATTAAGGATTTTTTATCCGAATGAAAACTTTGTTGTATGCACAGATACTTGTAAATAAGGGCTTGGGGGATTCCTTAGTCATTATGGGCATGTGGTATGCTATGAATCAAGGAAATTAAAAGAGAATGAAAGGCACTATGCTACTCGTGATTCAGAACTAGAAGCCATAGTGCATGCCTTGAATATGTGGAGGCACTACCTCATGGGAAAAATATTTTAGTTGATAACATACCATAATGGTCTAAAATATTTATTTGGAAAACCAAATTTAAATGCTAGGAAAAGAAGATGGTTGTAATTCCTCAACGAATATGACTTTGATATAAGGCATATCAAAGGTAAAGAGTGTTATTCCTGAGTTTATGTTTTAAGGCTATAAAACATACCATCAAGGCATCCGTAAATAATTTTAATAAAAAGATTTGGAAATTAGGAATCAAAGAAAGACCAGAATAGATTCAGTTTCTCAATTGTCTCTGTCTTGCTTCTTGTTGCTCTTGGATGCTAATGTCACGCTCAATAGTAGCCCATAATATTTCTAACTCATCCCTATTGGTCTATGTTTATAAAATAGTGTTAAATAAACTTAGGGCAATGCTGGTTTGATCCTGAAGGCCCGGTTCTACGTTAGGTTGTCTACTACTAGGGACTGTCATGGGTGATAAGGTTTAAAAGGTTTATAAATGGGTTTTTGATCAATTGATTACTTCAGATTTTCAAAGATGATATTAATGAAAACAACTTTAAAATCTAAAACAGTAATGTAAAAACACATTCAAGGTCGTTTCCTGGTTTTGTAACAATTTTGAAATTGTAAACAACGAAACACAATACAGAGAAATATAAGGCTTTTATCAAGAAAGAATCTTATATTTCAATTAACGATGATGAAAGAAAAACAAGATTTCTAACAAAGTTAAATATTAAGGAACATAAGGTTTTACAGGTCTTAAAATTACTAAAGTAATTTCAGAGGAAAGACTATAATACATTCAACATCCAAACCAATCTGAAATAATAAACAACAATGTATATAAATTCAAATTGATTTACTTGTTAGAAAAACACTTTAAAAGGAAAATTTAACAAAGCATGATAAACAGGGGAAGACACATAGTTACAAAGTTGCATGATCCATAATCTTGTTTGCGATTTATATTCCGATGAACTTCAAAACTGAAATTACAAAAATGGCTCTCTCCAAAATTTCTGAAGCCTTTTTTCAGCCTTTTGAAACTATATTTATACATTTCTATCAAATTTTTTTGTTGGTAACTAACCAACCCCCTAATGTTACGGTCACATAAAATAATGTCAACCGTTTACAATCTCTTTCAAAATTCTAATAAATAAAAACATTTAAAAAGTTTTAAATTTGTGTTGACGAATTTTCTTTCTCTGTTTCAACGCATTGAACACATTTTCCCAAAAATATTACTAAGATTCTGGGAGCCTCAGGTATCTCATTAGCTTCAAAAGAGAAAAATCTCCTCTATAATTCTGGCAATTTACTTTCTATGAAAGATTCTGTAAACTTCACTGTTTTCAACTTTAAACTTGAATTGACCATCCACTTATTTATTTCTGTAATGTTGACCAATCTAATATTTGAAATTTATTCTTTCTTTTCTTCGAGCTCTTCTCTCGACTTCAACTGATACCTGGCAATGTTGATATCGCCTAATGACCCAGAACCACTATCTGTCCCGTTATTTAATGAATCTTTTTCAAAGAGATTGAAAATTCCTTGACAATCTTCATTAAATTATTTTGTAATTCTTTTATATTCAGCCAATTTTGATTCCCAGACTTTTATCATTATATCCCCTTTTATCTGTTCAGAAATAGATAATTTCTGATTTTCTCCAATTTCATCTTTTAATGAGGAAACCACTGCTTTCTGAAAAGTAGTCCTTGCGGCTTTAGCTTCTCTTTCTTTCTGGAATACCTTTTCCATGGACCTATTTGACTCCTGAAAATAGTTCTGGATGATTTCCAGATTACGGAATATTTTCTGTTGTTCTTCTTCTATACTTACATATATCTATGATGTCTGTGTCCTGAAATTTTCGATTTCAATTACTTGGTTAGCAATAGAAATAATCTTGTCTTGCAAAAATTTATTTTCTTCTCCCAGCTTTTTAACCTGTTCTTGAGTGACCTGTATCATGTGCTTTGACTCATCCAAGTTTTCATTCAACTTTTGGATTTCTTGCATATCTTTGAGTCTAGCTTTTTCTAGACCCTTCTGTATTCCCTAGCCAATATTTCTTTCATTTTCCTTTAATTTGTCTTGCAACTGAATTATTTCTTGATCCTTCTGCTCAAGCATAGTTGTTAGATTTCCTACAGAATATATATTAGCCGATGCTATAGCACCCATGGTTCCTGCTAACTCTATAGCAAACTCTCCTTCCTTGAGTTTCTTCCCATCAATGATAACTTTATGCCTTTTGATCGTTCTTTCTCCTACAGGATGAATTTCCTATTTCAAGACAGCTCTTCATTTTTTACTGAAAAAATAATCAGATGAGGGGATTTCATCTCTTGAAATCGGCTCCAGATCACTGACGTATAAAACTCCTTCATGAGGGGTTCCGAAAGTTGACTGTAATGGAGTCAAAGTTGTGATAGGACTGCCAAGTTATTTTGAAGCAGTTCCTCCACTTTTTCCTGGAATATCATCAATAGTTATCAGACTTGTTTCTAGTCCTTTTCCTTTCTCTATCCCTGGTTCTTTTATCTGAGAACCCTCTGTGTTTTGAGAATATATGTCAGAATCTTTCAACTTATCTTTTTCACTTGAATTATCCTGAGTATCAGTTTCAAACCCTGGAGGAATTTCTTCTTGTTCTGGAAATGAAGTCGACATTTCACCTTGTAAAATCTTCAGCAGGTAGCTTCGCCTATGTCATTGAAAAGATGTAAACCCCACCTGTGAGTCAGGTGACAAGGCCTGTACTCTATTCTGCACTTCCTCATAAGACTTAACATTTTTGAAAATATCATCATAAACTGAAACTTCATGTTCATATGCTTTTAAATTACAGTGTATGTAATGCCGACTAATTATTTGGTAAGGGTCATGTTTCCTGTGCTCGATGTCTACTAGCTTAACTTCCTCCAATGACTCGGCCTCCACCTTAGAATGCCCTAAGTTTGATAAAGTAAATTTTCCAATATGAACAGGGAAAGATGGCCATGCTTTTTTCTGAAGGGCTTTTAGTTCTAACCCAATACCACCCTTGGCTAACTGATGAGCCACTTCTCTGCATACCAATCTTTCTGGTAAAAAATTCGGGAGTGCGTGAGGCGGAATGGAATAGCCATAAAACCTGACATAGGAAAACGTTTCCTCAATAAACCAGTCGGAAACCGATTTGAGGCTTTCTATGACTGTATTAGAAATGCAAGGGGGTTCACATCCAAAGAATATTTTGTGCCGAGGGATAATTACATAATGACAAACATCATAAAAAAAATCTTTTGCATTTTCCTCCCAGAGAGCTGAGTGGTATTTATGAACAGGCTCTGGGCAAGAAACATTCCAACTCCAATTCATTAATGGGAAAGGAGTGATAAAAAAAATGGCATCCATAATATATGCAGACATATAAAAAGACACTGGTTGCCCTTTTGACTTGGCTTCTTTGTAATTCACAACCTCTGATGTGAGGTTATCTGACAAAATTTTATGCCAGTTAAAACTGCGTCCTTCTGAAACTTCCTCTAGGAAAGGTGTCTAGTCTGCATGAAAGTGACAAGGATCCTTTCTCCCGAAAAGTCTACATAACATCATTGCTACATAAACCATATATTCGTTTAAGGAAGCTGTGGCATAAATCCCATGTAAATCCTCCCTAAACTTATTTTCATCCCTGGACCATCCTTTAATCATGTCAGGGTATGTCTGGCCCGCTTCAATGCATTCTTTTCTTTGAAACTCGGCTAAAAAATCAGAATTAAAGGTGTGTCTATAATTGGGCAAGAGATTATACATTACTTGAATGTGCTCAGGCCTGAATGAGTCGATGACAACTCCTTTCTCATTCAGAATGCTTCTTGTCGGGATATCTACTTTATCCAGAGCCCAACCGATCATATCGGTATATGACACCAACCTCGGACGCGCAACAACCTTATGAGGCTCGGACTCAACAATGTATCGAAGATGATTTTCTGAATCAAGGTTGGCATATTTAAGTTCATCCTCCAATTTTTCAGAAATTCCAGTTCATGATTTGACAGAGAGTACTCTGGATGCAGTAGTATCGGAGATAATATCACCTTCCGGTTGGTCTTCATTTTTCTTCGGCGCTTTTTTGGGTGCCATAGCTCTGTGTTTAACTTGAAAACCTATAACAGAGAGTGGATGAATTTTTTTATCTTTGAAATGAAAATATAGACGTTTCGAACGTTTACTTCGAATATATCATAAAAATATTGAGATTTGTACCTCTGTTACGAAGTTAAAGCTCTTAATGCAAAAGATATTTTCGAAGATATGCATTTAATGTCTGTACTTAGGCTTTCTCGGTGTTTTCAAATATAATAGAAACTTACTTAATCGGACAATGATGCGTTAATGAACATTCAAAGAAAGATTAACTTTAAAATCTGTTTAGAAAGATGATTTATTAGTGTTAATCATGAGTTAAGTTTGAAAACATGACTTTTCGAGGTTTCGGGGATCTTGATGTTGAAAGATATGTCATCGAAGTAAAACCGATCGCCAAAATCGTGAAATCGCGATGTATTAATTAAAAATTAAACGTTTTTTAATATGTTGATTAATTGAGATTCAATTTTTGGGATTTTGTTAATCGAAAAATCGAAAGTCGGGATTTCGGGAAATCTGATGACATGAGTCGTGTTCTCATGGAATCGCGAATCTCGAAATCGCGAAATGGTGATGACCCGTATCTTTAAAACATGATTTAAATTATGTTAATCAATTCAGTAATCAATATTAAGGCTAAAACAACTATAATTTATTTCAAAAGTGAATTATGAGTCGGGATTTCGATGATCGAGATTTCGGGAAATCTGATGACAAGAAACACGCTTCTCATAGAACCGCGAATCCTAATATCGCAATGTAATTATTTAACTCTTAATCACTCTTAACAGCGATTAGATTAATTCAAAACTTTATTTAAGGATCAAATGTATCGCGAAATCGAGAAATTGGGAAACACGATGACAAGATTTTATGATCTCATAAAACCGCGAATCCCAATATCGCGACGTGATTAACTTAACCTTTAAACCCTTTTAATTGAGAATTAAGTAATTTATGTTTTAATTAAGTCTTAAAGAATCGAGAAATTGGGGATCGGGGTTTCGCAATTTGATTTTCATTAAAAAATTGTTCACGTCAAACCCCGAATCCCGATCTCTTTAACATTTGACTGAAAAACTCGTAAATTATAAAATTACACTCCTTTTAAATAATTTTTTGAAAAGTGTTGGAAAATTTATATATTTGTAAACCTTTATCCGTTCTTCGTTCAAAAGTAAATAAAAAGGTATCGTGAATTTCAGAAATGATGAAATTTTTCTTTGAGGAAAGCTGAAACCTTAAAAAATAAAAATCTAGAGTTTAGGAATGAAAAATTTAAGCTTTGTTTCAACATAGGCTCCAACTGGGGACCTCGTCTCCCTGCGGGACAAGGAGAACATGTAGGCTCAGTGCCTTCATTGGGTAAATGGTGTCAATGATTTATCTTTGATAAACTGCTCAAGGAGAGGAAAAAGAGATTATATAAATCCTTTGAAAACCTTTTCAAAACTTCTCATATATTTGAAATTCAGTTACAGTCTTCTTCAAAATTATCCTTCCCGTTCCAAAATTGAGTTAGTATTGAGATGATTAGAACAATCTTTTAGAAACTCAACAGATTATTGAATATTTCAGCTTGCATCAATCAAAATAAAATTTATAATTTTTAAACTGGGAAGCTCTATTTTGACTTAAGATGAATATTTGGTTTTGAAAAATTGATAACTAGAATAGAGTTATAGATAAGTATGACAACCTTACAGACACCTCAGATATTGCTTCACTGCCAGCAGGCCTGTTCAGTACCCTGGTGAAGTTATTTGTCCCTTTTTACTGAATTTCCTTTCACCGCTTCGAGTGCTAATTTTATGCTCAGACATTGCTTCACTGCCAGCGGGCCTGTTCAGTACCCCGGTGAAGTTATCCATTTTTTTATTTAGATGAGGGCAATCATTTAAATGAATTTCCTTTCATCGTCTATAGGACTAGATGAGGGCAATCAATTATGAATTTCCTTTCACCATCTGTCTTATAGTTAGCTTATGCCTACGAAGCGGGGGCAATCATTGATACTTAATATATCAGGGGTGGTGATCTGTGTAAAATTTTATAATAGAGATTTGTCAACTTGTTTTGGTTATTCTAGACCAATTTTTCTCAACCATCAAAACCCCTCAGTCTGTAGAGAAAAAGGGAAAAATATTTTCAGGGGATCTTCTTTTGAGCAAGCTTAAAAGTTCAGACAAACTGTTAAGAAACTTAAGATATTCAGAATTAACTCAAACCTAACCATTTTTAGTCAGAGAGAAAAACTATGAAAACTAACCTAACTGAATTTAATCATTTGATGATTTTCAAAGTCAATACAAAATCTCTCCTACTCTGATAAAAAAGTTCGAAAACGTGAAAGATAGTACTGAGGGTATTAAAGGAGATTTTTCAACAATCTGTAAACCAGAATACCTCAAATATAATTTCAAAAATAACTCTATGGTTGTTTTTTTTTTGTTTTTTTTAAACAAAGAAGTTTTCAAAAAAATTGAAAAAGAAACCGGTATATACAATTTTATTTATTTATTTATTTTTTATTTATTTTTATTCCATATAATGCTTTAAAAAATGCCCATTAACAGGGGCATTCAGGATCTTACCATCCAAATTTTCAAGTAGAAATGAATTTTTTCCTTCAGAAGATGATACCTTAAAGGGTCCATACCAAATATGATTGAATTTACCATTTTTTCCTGAATCTTCTTTTCGAGCATCCCACCTCAAAACCAGATC
>ML798273.1:193144-261018 GCA_009831015.1 Picea engelmannii | reverse complement strand
AACACTACATCTGTTCCATAAACCATTTGAAAGGGAGAAGTACCGATAGACTTTTTTGTGCCTATCCGATTTGCCCATAGAGCATATTTTAAATGTAAATGCCAAGATTTTTTATTTTCATTTAAGACTTTCTTGATTATACTATTCAAACTCTTGTTAGAATATTCTGCCAAACCGTTTCCCTGCGGATAGTATGCTGTGGAATGTCCCAACACAATATTATATTTCTGGCAAAAACTGACGATTGCCATAGACTTAAAATCCTGTGCATTATCTATGACTATCTTTCTAGGACATCCAAACCTAGACAAGATATTTTCTTCTAATAACTACTGAATCAGTAGCCTTCCTTGTTGGGATAGCTTCCACCCATTTGGTGAAATAATCAGTAGCGGTGAGAATCCATCTATGTTGGGCACTTGAATGAGGGTTTATCTCACCTATGAAGTCAAGTCCCCATTGCTGAAAAGGAGCTTCTGTCTTGACTGGGACTAATGGCATGGCTGGTAGCTTATGTTTTCCTGTAAAAAATTGGCAAGGGCTACAAGCTCGTACCTTAGAATTTACATCTGGGAAAATTTTAGGCCAGTAATAACCAGCCCTCAGGATTTTATATGCCATTTCTCTCCAAGCATGGTGCCCTCCACAGACCCCTTCATGAAACTGACTTATAACTTCCTCTGTTTCTGATTCGACCAGACAGACTAAAAGGAAACCAAGCGGGTCTTTCCAGTATAATCATTTCTCAGAAATACAGTATTTAACTGCATGCAGCTTCAGTGTTCTAGCTTTGGAAGGTGACAAATCATTTGGACATTTCAAAGTTAATAAGTAGGTTACTATGTCCTTGTACCAATTTGACGACGCAAATTTCTCATCAATCTTGTTTTCGACTATTTGGTCATCAAGTTCATTCATATCTACCCATCCTTATTCCTCTTGAGCATTGTTTATCCCAAGAGCCCTGAAATTGGATTCAGCTAGAAGTTTAGCTAAACCCTGTCCTTTTACCAATTTAGTCGGTTTAACCTCCAAGTCAAACTCTTGAATTTTTGCAAGCCATCTACCTCTTTTACCATCACTGTCTTCTTGAACCAAGATATCTTTTACAGCACTAGTGGGTACATATGCAATGACTTTAGAATGTAATACATATGTTCTGAAAGCTTTCAATGCTTTTACCATAGCGTAAGCTTGCTTTTACATTATATTGTATTTAAGTTCAGCATCTCGGAGGATTTTTCTAAAGAAGGCTATAGGTTGCTCAAAACCTTCTTCATTCTTCTAAAGGAGTACAGCAGCCATCGTATGTTCAGAGGCAAATGAAAAAATAAGAAAATCTTTAAGATAATCTGGACTCGCTGGTACTGGTGCCTCACTTATAACTTTTTTAATGTGGGCAAAGGATGCCTTAGATTCTGTTGTCCACTTTACTTCGTTGTTTTTTCTGAGCATATCTGTAATCAATTTAACAATCTCAGCGAAGTTAGAAATAAATCTTCTCAAGAAATTTATTTTTCCTAAAAATGATTGAATTTCTTTAACATTCCTAGGAATAGTTATTGTATCTATAGCCTCTACTCTTTTTGGATCAATCCTGATTCCATCTCGGGATACTATATGACCCAACAACTTGCCTTCCTGCATAGAAAAATGAGACTTTTTAGGATTTAAGGATAGACCAAACCTGTGACATTTTTCAAATGTTTGTTTGAGATGAATCATATGGCCTTCATCTGATTTTGAAAAAACAGTAAGATCATCCAGATATATAACTACGAACTTGTCCCACTCACCGACAAAAGCACTATCCATCGCTCATTGAAAAGTAGCTCCTGCATTCATTAGTCCAAATGACATTTTATCATACATAAATGTGCCCCAAGGAGTTGTAAATGCAGTTTTTTCCTTATCAGGCTCACTAACAGCAATTTGATTATAACCTGAAAAGTCGTCAATCATGGACATTCTAGTAGCCCCTACTACTTTTTCAAGAACGTGGTCCATTTTTGGTAGAGGATAATTATCTTTAAGAGAAGATTTATTTAGATTTCTGAAGTCAACGCATAATCTGATTTCCCCATTTTTCTTTCTAACTAGGACTAGATTAGCTACCCAATCAGAATATCTTAAGGGAACAATAATCTTAGCGTCTAGAGGTTTTTTTAACTTCTCTTTCAATGACAGGTAATAAAATCGGGTTAAACTATCAGAGTTTTTGTTTGAAAGGTTTGACACCTGGTTTAAGTGGTATTTTGTGTTCTATCACTGAAGTGTCATATGTTTTCAAATCTTCGTATGACCATGCGAACACATCTTTATATTTTTTCAACAACTCCGTGTATTTGTTTTTGTTTTCTACTGATAAAAATTTAGATAACTTAACCATTTTGGGGTTATCTTCGGTTCCTATGTTACAATCTTCAACCTCCTCTGGTTGAGGTTGTAGAGTGGTTTTAGAAGGAATGTCATCTTTATTAAAGAGTCTTTCCAAAGGAATCATACCTTTGGGGATTTGATTTTTCCTAAGAACAAGCATCCAGTGGTTAGCAATTTTATCATGAAATTCTTTTACATCTTCCCCTTCTTGCATGATCCAAATAGGATCATTTTGATTCACCTGATCGTTATATGTTTCTGAAAATTCATCTAACGATTCAAGAAACTTTCTAAGCTGCTCATCATCTTCAAAAACTTGCCAATGTTGTATATTATTTGGTATTGAAGGACGATGTCTCATTTGAATATGGTATTTTAAATTAAAAGTCGTCGGGGGTGTAAAAGTTGATGCAGCTTTGGCTAAAGCATCAACCTGTTGGTTTTCGGATCTAGGGACGAAATGAAAATTTACAGAAGTAAAGAAATTCTCAATTAAATCCCATACACAATTTCTATAAGACCTTAATATAGGATGTTTAGCTAGATATTGCCGATTTACTTGTTTTATGATTAATTCAGCATCACCAAAGACTTCAAGATTTTTAATTTTCATCCTTCTAGCTGCTTCTAATCCGAGTACTAAAGCCTCATATTCACATACATTATTTGTACAATCTATATACCACTGGAGCCTAAAAGAAAAAAGAATCACAAATTGATCATCAGGAGCAATAAGGAGTACTCCAGCCCCAGCTCCAAGATAGGAGGAAGCACCATCAAAAAACATTTTCCATATACCAGTATTATATACATTTTCTTCTATTTCTTTTTTTTGAATTTTTTCTTCTGTACATTTATCATCTACATCTATTTCAAAATCATCATCTAACGATAATATACAGTTTCCTAAATCTTGGTCGGAAATATACACTGGATGATTGTTAGGATTATTTGGGTCACTTACAGTGAATGCCAACCGAGTCTCCCTGTAAAGACGAGTGAATTGTCCTCCGAAAATAAGGATTGTAGCATATGTCATATCTAGCTGGAGGGATCCTCCAAGCTTAGCGCCCCATGATCTAGATAATAGCATTCCATATTTTGGGGGGATATCCGCGACTACTACATCCATAAGGATACTTTTAGCAGGTATCTGGGCCAAATTTACCACTAGGTCTTTAATCATTCCTATGCATTTAACTTTTCTTGAATCAAAAGAATACAAATCACCATAGGGTCTTGTGATTTCAAGACCAAGTTTTTCCATTATTGCTTTAGGCATAACATTATGAGAAGCTCCAGAGTCCAACATATAGTTATGTAAAAGGTGGTCAAAAAGAGTTAGTGTAATATAAAAAGGAGCCACTGTATCTCTCGCACCTTCGACATGTGGACCAAAAACTAGGATAGGCTTGTCATCTTCTAAGTTAATTGCGTCAGCCTGACTTTCATCTTCTGAAAAAATAATCATTTTGGCTATTTGTTTTCGGTATACTGGATTTTTAGCTAATTCGACAAGGGGGATAGGAATTTTGAAATTACTTATTTCGTTTTCCAAGTTAAATTTTCCTTGAGCCTTGTCATTTTCAATGTTTGGGGCTTCCATACCTTTTTTCTCGGTTTTACATTGAGATGTAACCTTATTTTCTTTTATCGGAGCTTGTGTATTTACAGGGGTTGTTCCTACTGGTTCTAACTGTACAGGGTTATCAATTGTATTTCTTTTTGCAGACTGTTTATCTGCAACTTTTGGGTTTACCTCATCGGTATCATTTCTCAACAAACCCTTTTTTGTTTGAACATTAGGGAGATTTTAGTTTCTCGGTCTCAGATTGTATTTTCCCTGTAAGTCAGCAATAATATCATCTGCAATACTTTGATATGTATAATCATCAGTGACATTATTGTTAACTTTATCTTCTAATTTACTTTCTTTAATAAAAAAAGCTTCATAATCCTGTCTAGATAAATAAGGAGACTTATTATAATCACCAAGATTACTAATATCTTCATCCAATTCTTCAAAATCGCCCAAATCTTTCTTTCCAATATAATTTTCACTTTTAAAGGGTGCTTGAATTTTTTTATCTTCATTTTTCATCATTTTATATGGTCCCTGAGGTTCAGGATTTTTCCGAAAATCTTTTCTGGGAAAATTATCCCTTTTCGTTTTTTCTAGTTCCATTTTCGAGATCTTATTTGAAAGTTCTCGAATAACCCTAGCCATCTATTCTAATTTATCTCCAAAATATTTTCCTAAACCTGAAGGTCCACCTTGTTCTTTGAATTTTTTATTTTCTTTATTTACATTTTCGGTCTTTGCTTTAAGCTTCCCTGATGCCATCATATTGGATTCAATTTCAACTGCATCATCCTACATTTTAGAGAGATCTAATGATCTCCTCTCTCTCAATAGTAAAGCAAAGTCAGGATCAAAAGCACCAGCAAAAGTTACTTTGGTTGCAGGTTGTGAAGGTTTAACTTCAGCTGGAATTTTATTGTATAATTTATTAAACCTTTGTGTGAATTCCAGCATTGACTCAGAGTTTTTCTTTTTGAGGGCTCCGAATTCAGTTAGATAGTAGAGGTGATCCTTCCTCTCACCCCATTGTCTGATGAATGCACTCTCAAGCTCTTCATAGGATCTTAATGATCCAGCTGGTAAGGATCAAAACCAAGTTCTCACTTGTCCCTCAAAAGTTTGAACAAGTAATCTAGAATAAACATATTCATGTTCTATTCCAAGTATATCTGCAAATTGATCGAAAAAGTTTATATATTCTTGTGCAGTCAAATCACCCTCCCCTATAAATTTTGGGAGGATCTTCATATAGTTCTCAGGGAGATCATGAAGAGGAACAGGAAGAACGAGGGGAGCATATCTAGCAGCCACTTTGGCAAAAATCCCGGGAAGTGGTACTTGACCACCTCCAGGAGCACCACCTCTAGCTCCAGCACCTCCTTGTGCCGCCATGGTTAGATTTGGGACTGAAGTTTGGACAGTGTGTGGAGAAGATTCTCGGAAAACTGGAGACGAAACTTCAGGAAAAGAAAAAGTATCAAAAGAGGGGGGAAATGAAAGTGATCTTTCAAAAGTTTCTGATGAGTTCGATTGTGTAAAATTAGGCTGATCTGTAGAATAAGTTGATAAAAGGATTTGTTTAATTTATTTTCGCGATTTTAATTTTTTTTTCGGATTAGAGACTGGCGAGGTCTGTTTACTATCCGGGTTTTTTCTGGTGTTCTTACGACTACTAGCCAGTTTATTTATTGTGGAGTCGCCAAGTGAAAGATAATTTAGCCTTAGAAAGTTTTCTGTTCTTGTTCACTATCAACAACATAAAATGTCAATGTCGTTCTTCCCAGGGAAATGATTCATTTCTTCGATCCTCGGCAATGGCGCCAAAAATATGTTGTTCCTGATTTTATGTTTTAAGGCTATAAAACATACCGTCAAGGCATCCGTAAATAATTTAAAAAAAAAGATTTGGAAATTAGGAAACAAAGAAAGACCAGAACAGATTCAGTTTCTCAACTGTCTCTATCTTGCTTCCTGTTGCTCTTGGATGCTAATGTCACGCTCAATAGCAGCCCATGATCTTTCTAACTCATCCCTATTGGTCGTTGTTCGTAAAATAGTGTTAAATAAACTTAGGGCAATGCTGGTTTGATCCTGAAGGCCCGGTTCTACGTTAGGTTGTCTGCTACTAGGGACTGTCATGGGTGATAAGGTTTAAAAGGTTTATAAATGGGTTTTTTATCAATTGATTACTTCAGATTTTCAGAGATGATATTAATGAAAACAACTTTAAAATCTAAAACAGTAATGTAAAAACACATTCAAGGCCATTTCCTGGTTTTGTAACAATTTTGAAATTGTAAACAATGAAACACAATACATAGAAATATAAGGATTTTATCAAGAAATAATCTTATATTTCAATTAACGATGATGAAAGAAAAACAAGATTTCTAACAGAGTTAAATATTAAGGAACAAAATCTTTTACAGGTCTTAAAATTACTAAAGTAATTTCAGAGGAAAGACTGTAATACGTTCAACATCCAAACCAATCTGAAATAATAAACAACAATGTATATAAATTCAAATTGATTTACTTGTTAGAAAAACACTTTAAAAGGAAAATTTAACAAAGCATGATAAACAGAGGAAGACACATAGTTACAAAGTTGCAGGATCCATAATCTTGTTTGCGATTTATATTCCGATGAACTTCAAAACTGAAATTACAAAAATGGCTCTCTCCAAAATTTCTGAAGCCTTTTTTCAGCCTTTTGAAACTATATTTATACATTTCTATCAAAGTTTTTCGTTGGTAACTAACCAACCCCCTAATATTACGGTTACATAAAATAATGTCAATCGTTTACAATCTCTTTCAAAATTTTAATAAATAAAAACATTTAAAAAGTTTTAAATTTGTGTTGACGAATTTTCTTTCTCTGTTTCAACGCATTGAACACATATTCCCAAAAAGCTTACTAAGACCCTGGAGCCTCAGGTATCTCATTAGCTTCAAAAGAGAAAAATCTCCTCTGTAATTCTGGCAATCTACTTTCTTTCAAAGATTCTGTAAACTTCATTGTTTTCAACTTTAAACTTGAATTGACCATCCACTTATTTATTTCTATAATGTTGACCAATTTAATATTTGAAATTTCTGCTTTCTTTTCTTCAAGCTCTTCTCTCGACTTCAACTGATACCTGGCAATGTTGATATCACCTAATGACCCAGAACCACCATCTGTCCCGATATTTAATGAATCTTTTTCAAAGAGATTGAAAATTCCTTGACAATCTTCATTAACTTCTTTTGTAATTCTTTTATATTCAGCCAATTTTGATTCCCAGACTTTTATCATTATATCCCCTTTTATGTGTTCAGAAATAGATAATTTCTGATTTTCTCCAATTTCATCTTTTAATGAGGAAGCCACTGCTTTCTGAAAAGTAGTCCTTGTTGCTTTAGCTTCTCTTTCTTTCTGGAATACCTTTTCCATGGACCTATTTGACTCCTGAAAATAGTTCTGGATGATTTCCAGATTACGAAATATTTTATGTTGTTCTTATTCTATACTTACATATATCTCTGATGTTTGTGTCCTGAAATTTTCGATTTCAATTACCTGGTTAGCAATAGAAATAATCTTGTCTTGCAAAAATTTATTTTCTTCTCCCAGCTTTTTAACCTGTTCTTGAGTGACCTGTATCATGTGTTTTGCCTCATCCAAGTTTTTATTCAACTTTTGGATTTCTTGCATATCTTTGACTCTAGCTTGTTCTAGACCCTTCTGTATTCCCCAACTAATATTTCTTTCAGTTTCCTTTAATCTGTCTTGCAACTGAATTATTTCTTGATCCTTCTGCTCAAGCATAGTTGTTAGATTTCCTACAGAATATATATTAGTTGATGTTATAGAACCCATGGTTTCTGCTAACTCTGTAGCGAACTCTCCTTCCTTGAGTTTCTTCCCATCAATGATAAATTTATGCCTTTTGATCGTTCTTTCTCCTACAGGATGAATTTTCTGTTTCAAGACAGCTCTTCGTTTTTTACTGAAAAAATAATCAGATGAGGGAATTTCATCTCTTGAAATCGGCTCCAGATCACTGACGTATAAAACTCCTTCATGAGGGGTTCTGAAAGTTGACTGTAATGGAGTCAAAGGTGTGATAGGACTGCCAAGTTCTTTTGAAGCAGTTCCTCCACTTTTTCCTGGAATATCATCAATAGTTATCGGACTTGTTTCTAGTCCTTTTCCTTTCTCTATCCATGGTTCTTTTATCTGAGAACCCTCTGTGTTTTGAGAAGATATGTCAGAATCTTTCAACTTATCTTTTTCACTTGACTTATCTTGAGTATCAGTTTCAATCCCTGGAGGAATTTCTTCCTGTTCTGGCAATGAAGTCGACATTTCACCTTGTAAAATCTCCGGCAGGCAGCTTCACCTATGTCGTTGAAAATATGTAAACCCCACCTGTGAGTTAGGTGACAAGGCCTGTACTCTATTCTGCACTTCCTCATAAGACTTAACATTTTTGAAAATATCATCATAAACTGAAACTTCATGTTCATATGCTTTTAAATTACAGTGTATGTAATGCCGACTAATTATTTGGTAAGGGTCGTGTTTCCTGTGCTCGATGTCTACTAGCTTAACTTCCTCCAATGACTCGGCCTCCACCTTAGAATTCCCTAAGTTTGATAAAGTAAATTTTCTGATATGAACAGGGAAAGATGGCCATGTTTTTTTCTAAAGGGCTTTTAATTCTAACCCAATACCACCCTTGGCTAACTGATGAGCCACTTCTCTGCATACCAATCTGTCTGGTAAAAACTTTGGGAGTGTGTGAGGCGGAATGGAACAGCCATAAACCCTGACATAGGAAAAAGTTTCCTCAATAAACCAGTCGACAATCGATTTGAGGCTTTCTATGACTGCATTAGAAATGTGAGGGGGTTCGCATCCAAAGAATATTTTGTGCAGAGAGATAATTACATAATAACAAACATCATAAAAAACATCTTTTGAATTTTCTTCCCAGAGAGATGAGTGGTATTTATGAACAGGCTCTGGGCAAGAAACATTCCAACTCCAATTCATTAATGGGAAAGGAGTCATAAAACAAATGGCATCCATAATATATGTAGAGATATAAAAAGACACTGGTTGTCCTTTTGACTTGGCTTCTTTGTAATTCACAACTTCTGATGTGAGGTTATCTGACAAAATTTTATGCCAGTTAAAACTGCGTCCTTCTGAAACTTCCTCTAGGAAAGGTGTCCAGTTTGCATGAAAGTGACAAGGATCATTTCTCCCAAAAATTATACATAACATCATTGCTACATAAACCATATATTCGTTTAAGGAAGTTGTGGCATAAATCCCATGTAAATCAACCCTAAGCTTATTTTCATCCCTGGCTCATCCTTTAATCATGTCAGGGTATGTCTGGCCCGCTTCAATGCATTCGTTTCTTTGAAACTCGGCTAAAAACTCAGAATTAAAGGTGTGTCTATAATTGGGCGAGAGCTTATACATTACTTGAATGTGCTTGGGCTTGAATGAGCCGATGAAATCTCCTTGCTCGTTCAGAATGCTTCTTGTCGGGATATCTACTTTATCCAGAGCCCAGTCAATCATATCGGTATATGACACCAACCTCGGACGTGCAACAACCTTATGAAGCTCGGACTCAGCAATGTCTCGAAGATGGTTTTTTGAATCAAGGTCTTCATATTTAAGTTCATCCTCCAGTTTTTCAGAAATTCCAGTCCATGATTTGACAGAGTGTACTCTGGATGCAGTAGTATCGGAGATAATATCACATTCTGGTTGGTCTTCTTTTTTCTTCGGCACTTTTTTGGGTGCCATAGCTCTGTGTTTAACTTGAAAACCTGTAACAGAGAGTGGATGAAAAAACTTATCTTTGAAATGAAAATACAGACGTTTCAAACGTTTACTTCGAATATATCATAAAAATATTGAGATTTGTACCTCTGTTACGAAGTTAAAGCTCTTAATGCAAAAGATATTTTCGAAGATATACATTTAATGTCTGTACTTAGGCTTTCTCGGTGTTTTCAAATATAATAGAAACTTACTTAATCAGACAATGACGCATTAATGAACATTCAAAGAAATATTAACTTTAAAATCTGTTTAGAAAGATGATTTATTAGTGTTAATCATGAGTTAAGTCTGAAAACATGACTTTTTGGGGTTTCGGAGCTCTTGATGTTGAAATATATGTCATCGAAGTAAACTCGATCGCCAAAATCACGAAATCGCGATGTATTAATTAAAAATTAAATGTTTTTTAATATGTTGATTAATTGAGATTCAATTTTTGGGATTTTATTAATCGAAAAATCAGAAGTCGGGATTTCGGGAAATCTGATGACATGAGTCGTGTTCTCATGGAATCGCGAATCCCGAAATCGTGAAATGGCGATGACCCGTATCTTTAAAACATGATTTAACTTATCTTAATCAACTCAGTAATCAAGATTAAGGCTAAAACAACTATAATTTATTTCAAAAGTGAATTATGAGTCGGGATTTCGATGATCGGGATTTCGGGAAATCTGATGACAAGAAACACGCTTCTCATAGAACCGTGAATCCCGATATCGCGATGTAATTATTTAACTCTTAATCACTCTTAGCAGTGATTAGATTAATTCAAAACTTTATTTAAGGATCAAATGTATCGTGAAATCAGGAAATCGAGAAACACGATGACAAGATTATATGATCTCATAAGACCGCGAATCCCGATATCACGACGTGATTAACTTAACCTTTAAACCCTTTTAATTGAGAATTAAGTAATTTATGTTTTAATTAAGTCTTAAAGAATCGGGAAATTGAGGATCGGGGTTTCGCAATTTGATTTTCATTAAAAATTTGTTAACGTCAAACCCCGAATCCCGATCTCTTTAACATTTGACTGAAAAACTCGCAAATTATAAAATTACACTCCTTTTAAATAATTTTTTGAAAAGTGTTGGAAAATTTATATATTTGTAAACCTTTATGTGTTCTTCGTTCAAAAGTAAATAAAAAGGTATCGCGAATTTCAGAAATGATGAAATTTTTCTTTGAGGAAAGTTGAAACCTTAAAAAATAAAAATCTAGACTTTAGGAATGAAAAATTTAAGCTTTGTTTCAACAAAGAGAACAAGGTGGCTTATGCAATCAGTAGGGGGGTGCATGAGATGCATGCTACAAACATTAGCATGTACAAATCATATTTGAAAGACAAAATTTTGGAGGTGTTATAGCACAAGTTTTAGGTTGGGAAAAGCCCAACCCAACCACGAAACAAGTGCTACAACTTGGGAATCTTACACCCAATGTCACCTCAATGTAGGTCCCACATTTCAAGGGTGACTAGGTCACTCTAGGGAGGTGATATCGGTGACCCTAGGGGGATTGAGATGGAAGTAAAGGGAAATGGAAGTGAAACACCTAGAGGTCAATTCTAAGTGGAATAAAAGGTAGGGGAAAATTCCTTGCAAGTCAAGTAATTGATGCCCCACAGGTATACTACTTCTTTAGATGATTGTACATGCCCAAGAAACAAGAAAATACATTTTGCAGTGATAGATGTTAGTTGGATCAACAACTTAATATTGCTATCCCTAATTTTCAGCAGTATATATCAGTTTATATCATAAAATAAAACATCTAAAATCAACATATAAAGATCTAGACTAGTTAGGTAAATCAACATCAGACCTAGCAATGAACATAGGTTGAAAAATGACACTTAAGAAGCTAGATAAGATGGTTTTTGTAAACATGTGTTTTCGGAAGAAAATTGCAGCCTTATGGATTTAGCATTCAGTGGCATGCAGCAGCAAAATCAACCATTAAAATTTTCCAAGAACTAGCCCAAAGTATGTTCCCTAGTTAGTAGAGTTAGTATACAAAATTTAAGAGCTAGTGTAGGGTTAGTTTAGGACTTATGAGAGTGTTAATAGCTAGGGTTATGCAGCCCTCATGGATGTAGGTAAAGCCCTAATGTCTTTAGGTAAAGTTTGTAACATAAATTAGAGTGTTGGGAGAGAGGGGATGCCCTAGTCAGGGAAAACTCCTCTCAATGAGGCAAAACAACTTCAAGCAAGAGAAGTTTCAAAAGGTCAAAATTTGTGTTTCCCAAGGAAATGATTTTATATATCCAATGAAATAGAGTATGAATATTTCCTTTACTATTAGGTTAATGGATTCAATAGGAGCTTAGAGAAGCTACCTCCTTGGGGATTTAATCCCTTTTACTTCCCAAGGCAAGTCTCTCTAGTTTAGGGTTTAGACTAAGAGGGTGTATGCCCTTATACTTCTCGTATAAAACCCTTACAAAATAAAAGAGATGAAGCAAATAAAATGGTGAATACTATGGTGGGGGTGTAGGAATTTATACTTCCCACCTATCTCCTTACATAACAATACTTGACTTGAAGAAAATGATAGAAAGAGAGTAAAAACCATACCATGATCAAGAGAAATTCTAAGACAATCCATCATAAGAGCTAGAAAAGAATCATCCAAGGCTAGATCTAGAATTCCATCAACCAGTCACCAATATATATCCATAAACAAGTGCACAAGAGATATGAAGAGCTAAGAGGGCCGAAAATTTCAGACCAAGTCTCTCACAAGAGGGACAATTATGATTTAAAATAAGATCTTATGATCTCTATTTATACTAAAAGTAGCTAACATAGTTTGTCCACAAATTAAGGAGTAAAAAAAAAGATTAGGGGTCAAGAAACCTAATATTTCCCCCTTAACAAAGTAATATTAAACAACTCACTTAAAATTTCACTTTTTGCACAAATTAAACTCTAATTTAGGAGCACGTCACCCCTTTAGGGGACATTTTGCCACTTTGAGGAAATCGTTGGTGTTGGAGAAGCATGGATGGGCCTCCAAAGTGCATGTGTCAAGCATATAGGCACTCATATCATGGTGATTACCTTCTTTTCACCAAAACATCCATGTCTCAAAGAGTGGCACCTCACCACCATGCCCTAGCCCCCACGATCATGACATCAAGATCAAAAGTGGAATGTTTTTCCCCTCCTAGGCGAATCGTTTGGCAAGTAAGGGGTGGGATAGGTCGTCCAAGTCATCATAAAGATCATCCAAGTTTTATCTCTCTCTTCTGGCATGTGGGCCCTTGACATCCAACCTATGGGCTTGTATCCCCATGGAATCCCAATATAGGACTGTTCTCCCAAAATTGTCCACCAGCTAGGTCCTGCAAAGATAAATGAACACACCATCCAAGGATCTCAAGTCATAACATCATGATAAGTGAATCCAATCAATAAATAATCCATCTAATCATGTGCATAAAAGATCACTATATCAAACAATTAACAAATCAAAGACACTATGTGACTTGTCAAGCTTAAATATGGGAGGGTTTATGAGGTGTCATATTCGGTAGATCTTTCCCTAAGTCAAGGAGAGATTCCAAGAGGTCCCTCTCCAAGCCATGTAAAGTGTATGAGGTGTATGGGGTCAAGACTCAATGGGCATAGGTCTCATGACATACAAGGGGTCCGAGCGTCTCATTCATGGGTGACTTTGTAGAGGGTGTGTGGTACCTTCATCCACAATGCACTTTTTCCAAGCCCATTAATTTCCTTTTATCTTACTTTCTTTATTTTCTTTCAATATAGCATAAGGGGAGGTCGAAGGTGACTATCCTGACGTTGTGACTAGGTGGTGGAAATTTCACCCACAAACACCTAATGGGAATGAGAAGGTTGCCTCATGATGAGACCCCCTTTCTCTCAGCCATGCAACTAAGAGACATTTCCCTGGTTTGGTGGCTAGATGATGAAAATTTCATACCACAAGATATCCATGGATGTGATAGGTCATCTCGTAATGAGACCTCCTATCATTCAACTAAACTTTTAAGAATTATTTATTATATTGTGGGTCCCCTTTATTCAAAGACAAGTGTTTCATTGCTTTCTTAGGTGATCCTTGGGTGAAGCATTTGGAAGGTTTATATAATTTTTTTATATTTTACACAACACCAACTCCTCTGGGCCTTTAGCCCCTTATTCCCATAGAATGAGGGACAGCCCCTTCTTGGGTCAATATACCCTAAAATCCCAAGAGATAAGGAAATTGAGTTGAATAATGATGGAAAGTGGTAAGTATGGTTTGGAACGGTACGATGGCTCATTAAGGGAGTTCCCAGTAGCAAACCCATGCCCAAGGAAAACCACTTACTAGGGCACAATGTCAACCACCAAGGTGAAGTAGGGAAAAATGCATAATGTCCAAGAACATATCATGAAATATAGAGAAATATAAGATACAACATAATCAAATGGCTTGAATATTTAAATGATGTTCACCATAATACTAACTTGTACCTCATGGAGCAAGGCCCACTACCTTCTGGAAGCTAGATGGTGTGGTGGATGCCATCTGCAAACCTATGACCATCTGTGGTGGTGAGTGGGTGTTCCATTTGTGTAAAGGGTATTGTTGGTAATGTAGTCTTTCAACACTCCATATCTACAACCCGAGGGCCTCGAGACATCATCTCCTTAGTTATCCACAAAATGGAGATAACATGAGGCTTCAAAATCAGACCAATAGTACATGGAAATAATGGAAATTTTTCAAGAAGGTAATTTGCAGCAGAAAATTCAAAACTATAAGTTGGAAAAGGATGAAATTCTCATGTACATGTGCATAATTTATGTGCCAAATTCTCAAGAATTGAAAAATATGATATTAAAAGAAATGCATAATGTTCCTTATGTTGGGTACCCAAGTTACCAGAAAGTTATTGCAGTTGTCAAGAGCCAATATTATTGGCTAGGTATGAAGAAAGAAGTGATTGATTTTACTGCTAGGTGTTTAGAATGCCAAAATGTCAAAGCCGAGAACAAACACCTAGCTAGTTTTCTACAACCATTACCGATTCCTGAGTGGAAATGGGAAGTTGTAACAATGGATTTCATCATTAAAATACCTAGAACAAACAAGAAACATGATTATATCATGGTAGTGGTGGATAATCTTACTAAAGCTCGCCACTTTATTCCAATGAAGCTCACTCACAAGGCAGCTAACATTGTTGATATTTATATGAGATAAATTGTTAGGCTACATGATGTGCCTAAGACAATGGTATCTGACAGAGATCCCAAATTTACATCAAATTTTTGGAAAGGATTATTCAAAGGGTTTGGAACAAATATGAACTTTAGCACAACTTGTCATCCAGTGTCAGATGAGAAAACAAAGAGGGTCAACCAGGTGATCGAGGACATGCTAAGGATGTATGTGATGGATAGACCATCAAAATGGGAGGATCATTTTCATTTGGTTGAGTTTTCTTACAAACATTGGTATCAAACATCTCTAAATATGCGCCCATTTGAGGCACTTTGTGGAAGAAAGTGAAACATACCAGTGAGCTGGGACAACCCAACAAAAAGAGTAGTGGTTGGGACATAATTACTCAGGGAAATGGAAGAACATATGGTGAAAATAAAATAGAATCTAAGGGTTGCCCAAGACAGGAAGAAACGTTATGATGATAAAGGTAAAACTCAGAGAGAGTTTAAAGTGGGTGACCATGTGTTCTTAAAAGTAAATGCCAAGAGAAGTTCCCCGAAGTTGGGAAATTACTCAAATCTTGCAGGACGTTATTGTGGGCTGTTTGAAATCCTAGAGAGGATTAGTCATGTTTCATACATGCTTGCACTACCTTCATCCACGTGTGTTCATAATATATTCCATGTATATTTCGTTAAAAAGTATGTAACTAATACTAATCATGTCAATGATTGGAATGTGATTCGGGTGGAGCCAAAATGAAACTCTCAAGTGAAATCAGTTTGCATATTGGATCAGAAGATCAAGTCGCTCTGGAATCAAGCCATAGGGATAGTAAAGGTACAATAAATTTGGTAAGGTCCTAAGGATGCAACTTGGGAGAACGAAGATGCTATGTGGGTAGAATAACTACATATTGTTTAATATTTTTGAAGTTTTGATTGTACATATGTGTATATAATGCATTGGGGACAATGCATAAATAAGGGGGAGGGGAATGTAATGCCCCTAGGAAAAACCCCAATTGTAAATATAATGTCATTGTACATATAGGCTGGTGAGCCAGGATACTTTCAAGCGAGAGCGCCTTTATATATATGTATTTTGAGGCCAGAGTGCCTGTGTGTTTATTAGGATGGAGAGCCAGGAGCTAAATGGCTAATGAGACTATATTTGTAAATTGTAATAACACTCAGTTTTTAATGAAAACATATCACTTATGAAGACCAACCAGGTAAAAGAGTATGGGGTGGGGGGGGGAGGGGGGTAAACTCCACTAGAATGGGAAATGGGGGATAAGAGTATAGGAAAGGGACTAAACTAAGGGGGCTTAAGACAAAAATGAATATTTTATTAATATTCCTAAAGTCTAAAGTCTAAATTATGGATAATTCATTTTATCCTAATTCTCTAAGGGGGAAATGTATCACCATGTGGTGGGTCCATGTGGTGGACCCGTGTAGTTCCCAACATGACAAGTGTCAAGTTGGGAACATGCACATAATTTTAAGGAGACTTAGTTCATTTCCTATCATTCCATCATCATGCTCACCACACCTCACTGTTGTCAACGATACCTTCATGCAACCATCACATGTACCTATACCTATACCATGGAAATATTTGGAAATGGACTGAAGAGGCAAGTTTCCATTTCTGTGGGATATTGAAGAAGCAGGTTTTCAGGCCCATGTGCATTCTCTCTAGGCGAGAGAACTACTGGGAATTGATTCCCAAGGTGACAAACTACAACTATGGGGCTTTGAGACTTCCTGTTCGACATGTTGTTGAAGCCCCGGAAGAGAAGTGGGGTAGTCGAAGGACCATTGAGCAAAGAAGGGGCACATTTCCTAGGGTGGGACATGCATGTGGGGAATGAGGGACTATAGGTTGTTTTCTATATTTTTCACCTGAGTCTGAGTTTCCTACTATATGAGAGACCTTAGTCCGGTTAGGATTCTTGTACCAAGGTGGAGTTTTAGCTCGATCTTAGGGGAGACCCACTATTGAGAGTTATGAGTAGTGCGGTCTAAGGCTAGGAGGAATGTGGAAGGTCTACATGTAGTTGGTGTTAATTTTACCAAAGATAAGTGTTTATTGTCTGTTAATTTGTGTGTTGTGTTAATATTTATGTGTTTATTTTCATGGGTTTTTCCTGTATATGTTGTATCTATATAATTGTTGTTATTCTTCATTAATCTATGCATTTTCAAAGAATTATCAGCTAATTAAAATGGTATCATAATTTGAAATTCCGTGTGGCATTTCCCAACAAGGGTCTAGGGATGGTACATGCCCTTTCTCACAATTTAGGCATTTGGGTGTTGGGATAACAATTTATTAATTTTGGTGATGAGGAGAAATATAACATGTCCTTTCTCATAATTTAGAAAATCACATGATGAGTATAATAAAACACGATTAGCATGATGTGGAGAAAAAGTACATGCCTTTTATCACAATCTAGGTATTAGGGTGATCAATAGAAGCTTAGCACATGCCCTTTCTTATAAGCTAGACATTCAATGCATCATGAAAAAAAGAACATGCCCTTTCTCACAATCTCATCATTCAAGTGATGAGGAGGAGGAGCACATGTCATTTATCATAATGTAGACATCAAGGTGAGGAGGATAATGTGTGTTTTCTCTTAACATACACATTTAGATGATTATAAAAAAAGAACATTCCCTTCCTCACAATGTAGGCATTCAGGAGATAAGAAGGAACTCACACTCTAGGAATTGATATGGTCAAGAAGTAGGGCTCCTTCCCTCTATCACAATATAATAATTAGGGTAATGAGAAAAAGGAGAACATGGCCTTTCTCACAATCTAGGCATTGGGGTGATGATGAGAAGGATAACCAACCCTTTATCACAATCTAGACATTGGGGTGATGAAGAGAAGGAACACATGCCATTTCTCACAATTCATTGGGGCGATGAGGATAAGAAGCACATACCCTTTCTCACAATATATGATATTTAAATTGTCATGGATATTCCACTCGAACGGTTCATCACAATAGATCTTGAAATGTTATGAAATCTCTTTTTATGAAGTGCTTTTCTTTAGATTTGAATTAATACTATTGGATTAATGCATTAAATGCCGAAATAAATTGAAACTAAAATGAAATAAGCTAAGAAAATAACACACCATCCACACAAATAACACAATATGTACCCTAGGAAAACCCAATACAAGAAAAAAATAAACTAGTAGGTGAGGTTGATGCTCTGCTCTTTTCTTTTTAGTTATGAAATGCAAGTACAAAGAAAGTGAACTCACTATGGAATTTCCATGGACACTGTGGCTTGAATGGTTGCTACAATATCTTCTATTTCCTCTGTTATGCTTCAATATCCCACTCCTATATGCTCTGCTCAACTATGGAGCAATAAAAAACACAATGAGAATGGAATTCCTTCCTTTCCTAGGGGGGAAATATTTAGCATGGTTTGATAGCTATCTAGGGTTAGGTTTGGGGTTTTTGTATGCCTTAACCCCCATTTCTTGTTACGGTTTTGGACCCTCTAGAATATTATTGAAAGTATACATCTTATTAGCTCCACATGCATGAGTAAGATGAATTGATGTGGCATCCACTCGGTATCATGGTGGTCAACATGATAGGTCAACTTGTGGGAGGCACACCATTTGCATATGAACTCCGATTGAGGTGAATTTTGCACCATTGAAAATAAGTCGATGTGTATAAAAATTTAAAGAGGATATAGTTTTGACCCCAAAAATACAATTTAAGGCCTCAAATAGGATCTGGATTTGTTTGGACCCCAAATCACCAAAGCGAGACCTACCCCTAAAATGGGCCCTGAAAGCCAATGGCTCCAATTTTTCAACCTATAAAGTACCAAAATAAATGACAACTTATATAATGATCCATTTCCCAAATCAATCTAGGTATTTTGATGATGTAGAGAGGGAGAAAATGCCCTTTCTCACAATCTAGTAATTTAGGTGGGCACATGCTCATTTTCACAATTTAGGCATTGAGGTGATGTGTAGGAGGATCACATGCCCTTTCTCACAATCTAGTAATTTGGGTGAGCACATGTCCTTTTTAACAATTTAGGAATTGAGGTGATGAGCACGAGGAGCACATACCCTTTCTCATAATCTAAGAATTGGGATGTTGAGGAGAAGGAGCACATTCCCTGTATCATTGTCTATCCATTGGGGTTGTTGCACCTTAGATTCAATTTAGTGCACCCTATATATTTTTTATAGGTATGATCCATCATTGGACTATATTATGTGTATCAATGTATCATGATGATCCAAAAAGTGTGGTTATATTTGTACTCATGTATTGTATTAGGCCATGCTTAGATGTCTATGTATCAATAAGGGGCCTAGGTGGTATCTCTAGACCCCTTGTGTTCAGTCATGGCTCATCCTTTTAGTCCTCATTTCAAGATATGTAATTCTCTTATGGCTCCAACTAACTGTTGATTTATAATTTGACATATTTTACATGATCAGTTGGTCTCCTTTTTTATAATTTTACCGTATCCTTTCACTAGATTACTATGCATATTATCATATTTACCCATACTTATGAAGCTAATGTGCATAACAAGATTGATGAGTAAATTTTTGTTAATCTTTACAATTTCCTTTGTTTTTAATGATTTTTAAAGGATTTGGATTAATCTTGTTGATGACAGATAATTTTAGTTTAGTTCTTGTACCAACAATTCACTTCCAATACCCAACCGCTATGATTGGCATATCCACACATCTCCAAGGAAAATTCTGGAACATGGGTTTTGTCACTAGGACCCTCGATATGATGTGGTGTTCATTATATCTCACCCAAGTCCAACGTGGTAGCCTCCAACCATGGTCAAATTTTCTCAATCAAACATGTTCCATATTAGAAACAATAATCTTCACACATGATTCTGAGCTGATCAGGATGAGTTTGGGAATTCTGGAACATGGGTTTTCTGCAGAACATCCTAATTTGAGTGAAAGGTCAGAGGATTCCTCTGAAACTGAAATATCTGGGAGATATGGGTGATTCTCTAAAACAGGTTTTCCCAGATCTATTGTTGTGACCGTTTTCTCCAATGTCCCAACCAAATGGATGTGCCTAGTTAGCAAGGAGATCGAATCAAGATATTCTTTGCTATTTTATGTTATGAAAACAATTTTTAATCAGTTCATGAGCTATCTCTTTAAATCAGATACAAAAAAAAATCAAATGAATGTTATCTATATGCTACTCTTAGATTGCACAGTTCTGAAATTGGGGAAGTTGGTTTGGTCCACCCTATTTCTCTATTCTATATAAACATACAGGATTAGAGATTAGGGGGAGGATAAAATAGAGATCAAAGGTTAGAAATTATTGTAAGGAGGACTTGATGAAATCATTGATGAGTTTATATATACTAAAATGAAGACTCTCTCTTCATTATGTAGTTTCTTTCCACAGTGTTTTCCAAGAGTGCCAAGGCCCCCATTCCTTGACATGGGTTGCATCCATTTATTTGTATGTACATCTGATTTCCTGTAGCTTTTTAGGTTTGCATTTCTAGTTCTCAAGTCTTTCATTTGCAAGATTCCATTACATGTCTTTTGTATTTGAGTCATCCACAGAAGATTGATTATCCACTGAATATTGAAGGACTTATTTTATTAATAAGTGATCACATAAACCTTTAGTAAATATTGTGGTTTGTGCTAAGATATAATTTGAGTAAACCTCATCTAGTGATCCATTCTATGTTGTAGTTTTATTTACCAACATTTCTTTGATAGATTAAGATATGTTTTGGTCCTACATTTCTTGTGCTTGCATCTCAAATTTTACGCTCCTAGATTGATAGACTAACTGTCAAGGATTTATGCATATATATAACCTGACACTGAATGCCCCTTAGTGCAGTGACTCACCATCATGTTGTCATTTATGATATGGGTAGGCATGCATGCATCTTGGTATGGATATAATAGGACACATGATCTAGGAGAGCTTCTAGTCTCTCTCATTTCTTTGTATGTAATGTAAAAGTGTTTCTCATGTTGTAAAGTTTGTCATACATATTTAAAGAACATTTATATTATGTCGAAGCATGGACCCTATGATACATATTTATCACACTTTGGCCATCTACACTTGGAGATGATTCTATAGATGTTCACTTAGCTTCATATTTCCCGAGCAAGTCTCACAGTACTTGATGCAATACACATATCCCAAGGCATTGGCCACATCCTCAAAGGAACATTTGGGTCATTTTTACTTGCATGGGTCTCCTCTACACATGCCACATTGAATATCATGGAACACTCTTCTACTTTATCATATTTTGAGTGATTCTTCACTTAATTTGAGGGTTGACCCATGCATGTGGAGTTTGTGATATTTTTTGGGTAATATTATGACTTAATTTGACTTGGAGGGGATCTTTCCATCCCTTATGAAGGTTCTTTGCTTGATATTTGGACATGGTCACACCTTGGAGACACCTTTTGGAGATTCATGAACTTGATTTGAGGAGACGTCCACTTCTTGGGGAATTTATTATTCTTTCCATGAGTTCATTCCACCTTTGGAGACTAGACATTGGACCGTTCTTCACTTGGAAGGATTATACAACATGTTTTGAAGATTGGACTATGTTTCTTCAATGGAATTTTGAGCTCCTACACCAAATTGGGCCCTCCTTTGGTGAGACATCCCCTTGTCATGAGGATTTTATGTACATGTGGCATGTTTTACTTATAGTTGGAATTAGTCTCCTTAATTATGTGAATGACAAGTCACTTTTTTCAATTCTCTTAGGCTAGGTTTTAGGAGATAGAAACTAATAAAGAATGAGAAGGATGTAGAAGCCTCATCTATAGATAAAGGCTTTGCTCTCATTCCAATTCAGTGTTGTTATTATATATTTTTTGTTATTTCTCTCTTACTTTTTCTTGGGCTGACCCAGGTTCGGATCTTAACAGGTTTCCAACAAAAGACTAAAAAACTATTGTCCCTCCTAGTAAACAAGAAGGCAATGCTATGCACAAAGTATAAAACACAGTCTCACCTGAGATAGATTTTATGGGTGACTGAAATAATCATGTGTTTGCAGTGTAGGATTGACTGGGGATCTGTGGTTGTGTTCTCCCATACTTATGCATTATCCTTGTTAACCATTCAATTACTTCTATGATTTATTCATCTTCAAACCTTGCATGCATGATGATATATCTAGTTTAACCATTCATTCATAAGCTAAATATCAATAGAAACTAAATCATTCATTAAAAATCACACATAACACAATGTTTAACGTGAATCATCCCCTCCTGGGGATAGGTTCGCAAAGATATGGCTTCTCTGCTCTTTTATTTATTCTACTGCAAAATCTTGCAATGCGCTAATTACATATTCAATAATACAATAAAGATTGAGGGTAAGAACCCTATAGTGTCAGGCATACTAGATCACATCATGATCCTCAACCTGTGACATTACCCTCAAATACTAACTTACTAGACTCTTCTACAAAATTATTACGATCAACAATCCCACAAAATCATGATAATCGACTCTCTCTGTATATATATATATATATATATATATATATCATACACACACTTTACCTAGACCTCCTAGGTCCCTATTTATACTATTTTATAGGCTTATAGTCATTACAATCATTATAAAAAACCCTAACGCTATCACGATTAGGTTGGTCTGCCTGCGCACCATGTTTCTTTTCCTCCTGCATGTTGCTTTTCCTTCTTTTTTTGCATGCTTTCTTGACACCTGTTGTGTGTGCTCAAAAATTAGGTCTTCCTTTCCAAAACTAGGTCTTTCTGTTACACATCAAAATTACTCACTTCAATAGTGTCCCAAGTGTCATCATTACCATTGTTGAAAGTGTCGCATCTTTTCCGCAAGTGTCACATCTTGACCAAAAGTGTTGCAAGTGTCACAAATATCATACTTCCATATTTCCTATGTCATGCCTCTAACGACATCATAAAGACACTTAAGACACCTCAAAGGCTAGTTTGGAAGAAGAGAAATCAGTTGACAGGGAGTACAAACCTTTTTCCATTGAAAGAACCACTAAAAAATGAATTTTGGAGAGAAGCGCTCCCCTACCCACTGTCAGGGAGTGCTGGCGCTCCCCGAGCCTCTTTGGGGGAGTGTTTGAGCACCCTGTGCACCCTTTTTGGGGAGCGCTACCCTTTTTTGATCATTTTTTGGGTTTGTTGAGACAAATAAGGGAAGAATCCCTCAATTCCTGAAGGTAGTTGGATTCGAATAGATGGTCAAGGCATGATCTTAGGGAAGATCCTCAACTGAAGGAGAGGAATCCTTGACTTATCCCAAAGATCTCTCGAGTGGTTGGGCCTCTGCAAGGTTATATAAGGAGGCTTTCTCATGGTGAAAGGTACAATAGAAATTAGGAATTACATCAAACTTATGATCTCATGAGTGAGATGTCATCAAATCAATTAGTGTAGATTACTTGAGAAAAGGGGTTGGACAAGGAGAACTGGAAGCAGCTGTTGCACCTTCATTCAAAGGATTGTAAGTATCTTTACTTGTTCTCATTAATAATCAATGCTTGTCATGTTTCTTTCAAACTTATGCTTGTTCCATATGAGTTTGTCTGCAATAGATGGATCTATATTTGAGCTAATCTCAGTAGAGTAGGAAGTCCATTGTATATTTGTTTGTCCCACAGGACCTATCAGGGAGCTCAGGATCGAAGCTCAGCCAGGACTTTGCAAGGACAAACGTCGCTAATAAGGTACATATCTTTCTCCTTCTCTTTCATTCATTATCTTGATTAGATCTAAAAGGAATTCAGTGTCCATGTTAAGCACTTTTCTATATTGACCTTAGGAGTCTAGAGACCAAGAGGGAATCCACTTGTTCGCAGGGGGATTCACCTACAACAAAAATTGGTGACTCCACTAGGGAAGAGATCTAATTTTTGTTTCCATTCCCAGATCTTGTTTTGGCCCTTTTCCCACTCATTTGACCCTCTCCATATTGTATATTTTATTCTTATATTGGTTTGATTACCTCTTCATGTCATCATGATCACCCTCATTGACTGAATTTCATTGATTTTTTGAGTTTTTGGGCCTTTTTCTAAGATTTTGCATGAGAGAGCCCCCCCTTCCCTTGATAGGAGAGTGCCAACACTCCCAGGTGGTATTACACAGAGTGTTGGAGCGCTCTGGTACCCATTACACCAGAACACTATCCCATTTTTAGTGAAAATCATCTAGGTTTTCAATTTCTGAAGTTTAGTTTTTGCTTTTTTGCACTTTCTCAGGGTCTCATACTCTCATTCCATCTTGGTATTGGCCTTCAAACACCTTATTTCTAATAATTCATCCTCTTTTGTTTGGGATTTTGACATTTTCTTTCCTTTCCTTGAATCCACTCTTTGTCTTTGCTGACCTAGAGTTAACTTGTTGTTTTCTTCTCCTTTTTTTGACTGAGTGAAAACTTTTGTGAGGAAATCCAAAGGTATGTGAACCTTTTCATTTGATCTTTGAGGTCAACTTTTCATCATTTCTCTTTTGTTTGAGGTTTTTTGGTTCTTGTTTGAAAATTTGGTTATCATTTTCCTTCTTGTGTATTTCATGACAAGAGTGTATTTTTGTTTTGTGTGAGTTTTTCTTCTGATTGTTTAATCCTAAAGTTTCATTGAAATTAGAAGTTTTACATCTGATTATCATTCACATATAAGCAAAATGATAGATTTTAGTGATTGGTTTGGATATTAGAAGGCATTTCTGAAATTTTTAGCATTGCTTTGGATTTGATTGAGAAAAACTTGTATGAGGACATTGCATCTTAGTGTTTGATAGTGAAAACAATTTTTCTCTTTCCCTTAAATAACCATTCATTGAAAGACAAGACTGCTTATCATTTTCTTGTGCATATTTTTTGGGAATTGAGTCATCATACCATCAGTTTCATTGTCATACACCCTTTGAGTAAAGAACAACTGCAAAATGAATGCTAATTAAAAATTATCTAGAACATTTTGTTTTTAGGATATTCCACCAACATTAGACTAGGATTATCACTTTTGGATTAGGCTGTGAGTAAAACTCTCCAAATTTTTCAAAACAAACATTACCATCCTAAGATAGGGAGAGTTAAATCCAATTGTCATATAGGCTTTCTAGGATCCCCCTCTCACACAGGGGTTACGCACGAGGTCGCATTCAGTTGAGTTACAAAGATTATCCCTTCGTGTTTCAATTGTTTGTAGTGGTCAGATTGTATATTGGGGGTCACTTGAAGGTATACCCATGATTATGTGTGGGAGCCTCTTGAGTTGATTTCAGAATTGTTATCCTGCCTATACATTCGGATCGGACTGCTGACTATACCCACCTAGGGGTTGACTGCGAGTTGGTATCCGTAGTTGCCATAATCCTTAGGCACTTACATGAGGTGACAGTGAAGGAAAGTCTCACTATACCTTAGACAAACATTGTTCAAACTCACTCGAGCTCCTTGGAGGGTAAATCCACAATTACTGTGTGGAAGCTTGCACCAAGGAGAAATTATGTTAAGCAGGTCACCATTGTAACTGTTTCGCCATATCCTAGCCCCTTCTTGACTTGATCACCCAACGTTGGATTTCATCACCAACTAGTATGATCATCGAGAGAAGTCTTGTTTTCTTGGTTATGATTCCTATATTTTATTGGTGTATGCTATTTCTTTTTGTTAGTTGGCCCTAGATTTTCAGCATGTACTGTTATTCTCCAAAATTGAGTCTGTAGATGATAAAGGTCTTCGCCGATCACGTAGGATGCAAGGGATTCCTTTGGAAGGCTACCGACCCTTACCTCCTAACCCTCCAGAAGACAACTACTGTGGAGAGGTAGAAAATCAATTTGACGCTGGGAGTGTTGTTTCTCCTCCGTTAGACAATTCAGAAGGTGCTTTGGTTATGGTTGAGAATACCAATCCTCGCACTACATCTATGTCGGTATCCCCTCTCGAACCACTTTTTCTTTGTTTAGACTCCCTTGGGAATGTCATAGACGAAGAGGTCCCACATTTACCTGAGAGAGCTTCTACCGAAACATATATGGGATCCACAGAACCAACCTTTGGTGATGAGTATAGGACTCATGTTTTTTCTACCACTGCAGTAGATACAAATCCCACACCTACTCATTCTGTATGGAGGACTTCATCAAGACGTGATCTCTACGATCATTTTGAATCCTTTCGACAACCCTTTAATCCTCATGACCCTCCTGGTGAAAGTGGGCCATCTGGTCAAACGATGAATCACCCCATTGATCAGGTCATTAACCCTACTATTGCATCAAAACAAGTCTATCCTAACATTGGACTCATCACCTCTACTCATTCCCAAGGCACTTCGATCCCTACCCCCGCTTTTACAAACTTTCACTCTATAGCTCCACATGTAGCACACGATCCTGCTGGGACATCTTTTCACCCAAGAATGCATACCCTTGCCAACCAAATACAACCGATTGGAGGGAAACCACCATCTAGTGGACTTGTCTATCTTGGAATACCACTATCCTATGGCGGGCCTACCCCTCTCGGGGGACAACCCCCTTCTCATTTTCTTCCTGGAGGGCAACCTCCCTTTGCTATTCATGCCCCAGTCGTTAATCCACCGCTGGCAGGGGGGCAACCTTCGTCTATTGGAAACCCTTCACAATCATGGGGAGTATCTTCCGAAGGCACATTTACCCAACCCCATGTTAGGGGGCACTCTTTTCATAACCCACAAGGAGGAGTATTAAATCTTGTTCCTTCCAAACCATCTTATGGACAACCTTATCTGGGCAACATTCCAAACACCACCTAGAGCCCTCAAGGACAACAACCTTATCCTCCCCATGGGTCTAATGTGTAACTGCCTCTGGGATCTACTCCTTACCCTCCTCAGGGGCACAATGTTTATCCTCTTTCTGGGCAAGCAAATCACCCATATTATAATGCTCATAACCCATCGAGTTATGCAAATTTTTCTCAGCCATCATCGAATCATGTTTATCCTGGTCAGTAACAACTGTATGTGGGAGGACCTATTGGTTACAACTATCCACCTAACCTAGTTTATGGTCCTACTAGTGTTCCTATGCCACACCAGTATCATCCACAAATTAACCGACAACTACCTTTCCTTGCGACTCTGGATCTCCCCGACTTGTCTTTGTTAACTAATGATCCTATTTTTCATTCACTGGTTTGGCCAGTTATTCCAGCTAAAATTCCTTATGATATTTCGAAATTTGACGGAAAATCTGGCGAAGATCCAAATAACCATGTAATGATTTTCCATTTGTGGTGTTCATTAAACTCCCTCATGGATGATTCTATACGTTTACGTCTTTTCCAGCGAACACTTACAGGCTCAGCAGCAAAGTGGTATATTGAACTACCATGTGCTTCTTTACATAATAACAACTCCCTTGCCATATCTTTCCTCACGCACTTTCAACTACCTATTCTCTACGAGATTGGTACTGAACTCTTGACCTCCTTTCATCAAACTGACTCCGTGCATATCTTTGACCATATTTATGAGTGGAGACGATGACGAAGGATGATCAAAGTAATCATTCCTGACATATTATTGGCAGAGTGGTTTACTAAATCACTTTTACCCCCGATCGCTCGCGATGTTTCTATGGGTGGCGTAGTCACCGAGGAATAAACCATTACTCGGGCTCAGTACTTAGATTTGGTTTATTCACAATCAGGTACTTTGTATGATTTTCTTCTGAATGTTTCTCGAGCTAATACCGATCCATCCAATCCCTCATCCTCATCTCATGTGGACGGTGTTATCAGTTCCATCAAAAATCAATCTACTTCCCAATCGACCACACTCTCTTCTACCTCCCCCCAAACTCAATCTACTTCCCAATCGACCACACTCTCCTCTACCTCCCCACAAAATCATATCTCTAAGGTGAATGCAGTTCAATCTTCCCCTTCACAACAATCCGCAGGTAAGAAGAAGACAAAAAATAAATCAAAAAATACTAATAACCATGAACAACCAAAAAATCAAGCTCAAACACTTGCTACCGAAAAGAAACCACAATGGAAACTAAAATTCCCTTGTATCATTTGTGGTGACGATCACTACACTCGAGACTGTCCACATCGCAATGAAGTGGCCAAAATTTTCCAGGGAAATTCACAACCTGATGTGCTTAATCAACCTTTTCCATAGCAACAATCCATGGTTTCTCAAACCCCCTCTCCTAGGGGCAGTTCTAGCCATCCTCATGAAGAGGCCTCGATGAGTGCACATATTTATATGTTTAATGGGATTAATTTGAACACTTTCTCTAAGACATATGACACACTAGGTAACCCTGACAAAATAAAAGTCACTAATGATACCAGTACTTTACCGGATCCATCACCATCCTCTGTTAGTCCTCCATCGGTTAATCCTCCGTTTGGACCACTTCAGATTGAGAAACCTACGTTTGACTCTATATTACTTCCTCCTAAGAGCACTATCCGTAAATCTACCTTTAATCCTAGTTCACGTGCCGCCTAGAACTACAACATTGTTGAAGATTTGGCTCAAGCATCGTGTTCTATGTCTACGTTAGAAGTTCTACGACACTGCCCCAGTCAACGTAGAACGCTCTTGGCCGCTGTTGGTGTTGTTGATCCTGAGGCGTCCAACCATATCATGTTTAACCTAGATAATTATGCGTCTCGACTCTCCCACCAACTTGCTTTCCAATTTGATATTGTTGTTCACAATCAACAAATCCGCCGAACTATTCTAGATGAGGGAGCCTCAACTTGTGTCATGTCTTAGCATGTTGGAAAGGTTTAAAATCACCCACACTTAAAAAATCCCCAACGATGTTACGTGCATTTGATGGGCAAGGTTTTCATCCCCATGGGCTCTTACAGTCCTTGCCCATCCAATTGGGTGGCAAAATTGTCACTGTTGATGTCGAGGTGGTCGATGCTCCCCTCAATTACAACTTGTTATTTGGAAGAAGTTGGTTTTATTCTATGACTGTCATTGCCTCGTTGGTTTTTCGATGTGTACAATTTCCTCACCAGGGAAAAATTGTCATTGTTGATCAGTTAGATTTCTGCACAACCGATTCTCGCGCTCCCTCTACCAACAACATTCCTTTATTGGGAGACCATAAGATCACGTATGAAAGCATTGGTGTTGGCTTGTTGAAATATTCTATCCTCACAGGAACCTTCCCTACACCTCTTCCACCGACTACACATCATATTGCCACTGTCGATATGATTTCGACCGCGACTTATCAATCTTTGGAATCATCTGACCCTTGGGTTGTACTTAGTCCGTTGGAATTCGATGCACCAGATGACACCATGCCACTTAGTCCAGCCGAAACATCATACGTTTCTATCCAATCTGCTTCTCCCTCGTCGAGTGACCAACATCTATTGGCACCCGACATTTACTCAATGCCATCACGGTTAAGTTCCTTATCGTCTGCGATCGACTACATTTCCCCAATTTTTCAATTGGATTAATCTATTATGGAAATTTTTAGCATTGACGATCTACCTCGGGATGATAACCATCCTTGATCCTCTTTTATTCCCCCTCGTGAAGAAATCCGGGAAGATATACAATCTATCTCCCCTCCTGATGTCAATTTTCTATCGTCTCCCATGCCTTCAACTTCCGATGATTTGGATCCGGTAGTTGACATGGTGATCTCTTTGGTAGGGATATTGGAGCCTAATCTCCTTACCCCTATTGCGACCCTCGACATATGTTCCTTCCAAAGTGATTTTCTTCCATCCAGTGAATATCTCTTGGAAGCCATGACCGAGTTTTGTCCCTTGATGTGGTGTCCTTCCAGAGCGTTATTTTCTTAGAAGCCATAATCAAGAAGAGTCCATGAGCATAGTTTTTCCTCTCTATGGTAAGCTCGTTAAAAAATGAAACAAAGGTCACGAGCTTATATTTTCTTCTCTGTATCAAGCTCATTAAAAAATGAAACAGAGGTCACGAGCATAGTTTTTCTTCTCTGTAGCAAGCTCATTGAAAAATGAAACAGAGGTCATGAGCATAGTTTCTCTTCTTTGTAGAAAGCTCGTTAAAAAATGAAACAGAGGTCACGAGCATAGTTTTTCTTCTCTGTGGAAAGCTCATTAAAAAATGAAACAGAGGTCACGAGCACCATTTTTCTTCTCTGTGGCAAGCTTGTTAAAAAATGAAACAGAGGTCACGAGCATAGTTTTTCCTCTCTGTGGAAAGATCGTTAAAAAATGAAACAATAACTTTGAGCATAGTTTTCCTCTCTGTAACAAGCTCGTTAAAAAATGAAACAAAAATCTGGGGATTCAACCCGGAGCCCTGAGCATAGTTATTTTTCCTGTTTCAAGCTCGTTAAAAAATGAAATAGTCACCTCTCTTGAACCTTCATTTCATCCACTCTTATCCTTTTTCTCCGTCTAGTAGAGAAATTGGTGACAACCTCAATGACGATGAATGAATTGAATCTTGGAGGGAATGTCTCCAGCCTTTGATGATCATTCTGGAGTTAAGCCACTAGCTTTCAAGCTGGGGGAATACTGAGCTTAGTCTTTGTTCTTTCTCGTGCTCGAAAAAACATGAGAATGTAACCGAGTAGACTTTTATCACTTTTTCGGACTTGCATGGATATACGGAAAAGGAACCCCTTAGAGTCTTCTTTGAGCTCTTTTCAGACTTTCTAAACATGAAAAGATTGTCGAGTGATCTTGCTTCCTTTACCACTCGTTAAAAGGTTTGAAAGGGCATCTTTCGAGTGATAATTTATCTCTTTTTCGGCCTCGCGAGACTAACATTATGAAAATGGACAACATTGGAGTCGTCTTTAAGTTGTTTTCAGACTCGCTAAATATGAAAACCACCGAGTTTACCTTCTCTCGACCCGTTAAATAATCATACATTGAAGGGCCCATATGGGACCGAACCCTTACTTCTTCTTGTTTGTTAAACAAAGGAAGAGGGACTTACTGAAGGTGAGTCATATCGAGCATGTGTTACCCTCCTCGATCTCGTTAAATTAAAAATAGGTACTCGTCTATCTAGATGGGGGGGAAAATTGAAAGAATCAAGCCAAGTAGTTTTTGAGAACACTACCAATAACTCTTACAATCGCCCTTGAGCATGGAACCTTGTCTTTGCATGCATTTTGATCCACTGAACCTCTGCACCGAGCCAATCCTCTGAGTTTCTTTTACTCCTTTGGGTCACCTGACGAAAGTCACAACATCCATTGCATCATCATGTTTTGGTCCATGTCATGTTTTTGTTGTTGTACCTCAATGTTCAAGGGAATTATCTGCCTCGAGAGTTAGCCATCACAAATATCTTGTTTCAATACCCATGTCAGTCCATGTTCATTTGATCTACCAATTACATCTCTGTGTTAGTTTCATGTCGTTGATGGGGGATACATCAAGGCCCTCATTCGACGAGTCTATTCCTATAGACTTCAACACATTATCCGAGAACTAGACTTACAAACCAGTTAGTACCTTGGGACCTGCATGCCTCAATGGAAGGCCTCCTCGCATCCGACAGTGGGTTTAAATCAATGACCCTTGATCAGATGATTCCACAGATGTTTGACTTTAGCTCATTCATTCGCATTCATTGGAATGTACTAGAGTACCTTGGGAATCATTGACATTAATGGTGATCTCCCTCATGCTTGTTAACAGTTTACATCATTGACCGGTAATCAAGTGGTTTCTGCCATGTTCGACATCAGGACATCTATTCACATGGTTAGATTCGTACTACATCAGGATCGGTAAGATGACTTTGGGTTGATTTTTCACTCTTATGTATACTTTGCCCAGGTTGCGAAGGAGTTTTTTTTAACTATGACACATATACTATTACATAGATCCACTTTGTATTGGTCGTGGCTATGTATTGTCATCTCGTAGATCCACTGTGTATTCTTCATGGCTATGATTTGTTCAGGTCATAGGAGTATAGATCCACAGTGTATCTTCAGTGGCTATACCTTTTTTCAATATAATTATGGATCCGCAGTGTATTTTATGGCAGCCATACCTAAAAAGTCTTTATCACTCAAGCATAGGTATGCCTACCTTGGGTTTGAAACATGTCATAATATTTGTTTGATGGTTGTGTGCATCTTTTTCTGGCCTCTCTGCATCCATACCCTTGCTCAAAAAATCCTACAAATTACTTCAATCATCATCATCTTCTAACTTCATACTTTGCGGGGAAATCTGTTACACATCAAAATTACTCACTTCAATAGTGTCGCAAGTGTCATCATTACCAGTGTTGTAAGTGTCACATATTGTCCGCAAGTTTTACATATTGACCACAAGTGTTGCAAGTGTCACAAACATCATACTTCCATCTTGCCTATGTCGTTCCTCTAACGACATCATAAAGACACTTAAGACACCTCAAAGGCTAGTTTGGAAGAAGAGAAATCAGTTGACAGGGAGTACAAACCTTTTGCCATTGAAAGAACCACTAAAAAATGAATTTTGGAGAGGAGCACTCCCCTACCCACTATCAGGGAGTGTTGGCGCTCCCTGAGCCTCTTTGGGGGAGTGTTTGAGCACCTTGTGCACCCTTTTGGGGGAGCTCTACCCTTTTCTGAGTAATTTTTGGGTTTGTTGAGACAAATAAGGGAAGAATCCCTCAATTCCTGAAGGTAGTTGGATTCGAATAGATGGTCAAGGCATGATCTTAGGGAAGATCCTCAACTGAAGGAGAGGAATCCTCAACTTATCCCAAAGATCTCTCAAGTGGTTGGGCCTCTCCAAGGTTATATAAGGAGGCCGTCTCATGGTGAAAGGTACAATGGAGATTAAGAATTACATCAAACTTATGATCTCATGAGTGAGATGTCATCAAAGAAATCAATGTAGATTACTTAAGAAAAGGGGTTGGACAAGGAGAACTGGAAGAAGATGTTGCACCTTCATTCAAAGGATTGTAAGTATCTTTACTTGTTCTCATTAATAATCAATGCTTGGCCTATTTATTTCAAACTTATGCTTGTTCCATATGAGTTTGTCTGCAGTAGATGGATCTATATTTGAGCTAATCTCAATAGAGTAGGAAGTCCATTGTATCTTTGTTTGTCCCACAAGACCTATCAGGGAGCTCAGGATTGAAGCTCAGCCGGGACTTTGCAAGGAAAAATGTCGCTAATAAGGTACATATCTTTCTCCTTCTCTCTCATTCATTAGCTTGATTAGATCTAAAAGGAAGTCAGTGTCCATGTTAAGCACTTTTCTGTCTTGGAATTAGGAGTCTAGAGACCAAGAGGGAATACACTTGTCCGCAGGGGGATTCACCTACAACACTTTCCCCAAAATAGATCCTTCTCCAAAAATAGGCCTGCACCCAAAATATACTTCCTTCTCAAAATAGGCATGTTCCCAATAGGCCCCCAACACTGACATGTGGCTTGTCTTGAGCCACTCAGGTGGTGCACAATCCATGTACTGCATTTTCCAGAATGTGGAACTTTTCTGCTAGTTCCTTTCCTTTTTTCCTCATCTACACAGATTTGTCTATTAGTGCCTCAAATTCCTGCTTTGTTATATATTCATGTAGTAATGTTGTGCCCTATGACTATGCCTGTGCCATACTTGACTTCTCTTCCTCCAACTGCACAATCATCTGTGTTTCTTGTTCCTGGAGGGGTGCTAATTGGGTTTATCTTTCTTACTTATTTGTCTACATTGTCTTTAACTCTATCTGCGCAGTGTTCATTTCTTGAGTTCCCTTCAAGCACTTTGTAATACTCATTGTTTTATGTTGTTTCTTTAGTTCCTATATGGCAGTGTATTTTTTCTCCTCTTGTTGGTCCCACTGTTGGACCTTTTCATATTCTTCTAAAATGGTCCATCTCTGTGTAGTTTTGTCGAACAACTCTGTGAATTCCCTCTCTTCTTTTTCCATATACGCTATCTGGAGTGCGGATTGTTGTTCTCTCTATTCTCAAACCTCCGAAGGAGTCATCGGATTAATCTTTTATTTGAGCTCCTCGATTTCCTGCCTATATCCCTCAATTGTTTGTGAAATAATTTTTATCTTCTCCTCTGCGCTCCTCTCTAGTGCTTGGGCACTGTCTGGGATGTGATCATATACCATTGTTAGCCCCTTCTCTAGCTTATCCATGCGTTCTTTATCCTCCTCTTTCTCTGAGGTCAGTTGGTCGCATGTTATTTGTAACGTTTCAACAACTCCCCTACTCACCTCCAAGTTAGTCGCATATGTGCGGGCTTTGGATTGCACCTCTTGCATTATGCTGGCCTGGAGTCTGTATTGTTCCTTGGTAGGTATCCGCACCATGACGATGTCAAATTTCTCAAATTCCCCCATGGGTTTCTATGTAGTATCATGATCCATTCTGATCATTTAGCGAGTGACTATGAATGTCTCCCTGCCTTGTACTACCAACTATACTATTCTCCTCTCCTTTTTTCTGCACTTTCCTGTCGCTACATTATGGCCTCATGTGGTACTTCTTGACTCTTTAATTGCTGTATAGTTTCATGGAATTCTATGAGCTTGGAAATGATATATTCTCTTTGTGCCTCTATAATACAGACCACCTCTTCCCCCTATCTTGTACCTTGTCCGCGACTAACTCAACATCATCCTATGTCAAGGTGATGACTGGATATTCCATGACATACTTCCTCTTTTTTCACACCTCTTCTACCTACATTGGATTCCTTATTTTCTGTGAGGGTTGCGCCCCACTTGTTGTAACATGTACCCTTTCTTCACTAGCCTATGATGTATCCCCCTTTCTAGTTTGTTGTTGGTTGTTTGTAATTTGTGTTGTTGTTGTCCTCCTTGGTCTTTATGCACTATGTTGTTTCCTGACGGTTGATTCCACGCTGCAGCCTTTTTGGTGTTATCGTCTGGGCTATTTGTTTTTGCTGAGGAACCTGCTTCAGCCTTTTCCTTGGGCTTGGTGGATTATGTCGTGGTTGGATTTGTCATTGGTTTTTCAACTGGAAGCTTCCACTACATACGCCAGTCTCTAATTCTCTAGTCAACTTCTTCCTTGGTGATGCAATATTTCATCTCCAACCATGCCTTCTTTGGATCCCTTGCGGCCTAGATCCACATGTGATACCTGGATGTCTTGAACCTAGCTATCCATTATGTTTCATGTATTAACTCCACAATAATGTGCCACAAATTGGTTATGCGATGTTGTATTTCTTCCAGCAACATCACAAATACTGTTTTATTTGCTTGTTGATTTTTATTGTCCTTGGTCTACCAGAAGGACTCATATATGGACGCATAGAATTTTCCTTTCCTATCTGGGAAGGCTAAAAAATTTGAATCCTGACATCCTTCCAAGGCTATAAGAATGATGACCAAGAGTAATGGAACTCGGTTCCATTATCTTGTGCATCTTTGCAATCAATCGAAAATTGGTTTAGCTGGTACGGTGCCCAACTGAACATCACTCCTTTCGCGCATTGTGTGACCACTGCTATGAATCCTACTGGAGCTTCTTCTTTTCTACATTTCCTCAACAACTTACAAGCCATAATCTTGTTGGAGAACCTCTTCACATTGCCATTAATTTCCTTGAGCACAATGCCCCTATTTCCCCTACTGGTGCCAAACTGTGCTTTTACCAACTCGACGATTTCTTTCTCGTGTGCCTTGTTTTCCAAGTAATCCTCTATATGTGTGTCGAATGTAGGTAATCCTATGATATTGGCCATCAACACCACATCAGGTTGTACTAGCCTATCCATCCAAAGGATGTCGCTGTGTACCTGGGATACTAACTGTTTTTCACTTTTTGCATGCATTTACACTGAGTGTAATTTTTCCTATGCATTGTCTTCTGATGTTGTCACAATAATTGTTATGCGCAACTTTTTTTTCCACACTTTCCTATGGTTTAGTCAACTTATGATTCTTTTTTAGTTTTTCTTCTTTTTCTATTTTTTTTTATTCCTTTTCCCTGTTTTGTTTCTTTTTATCATTTTTTTGTCCTAATATCTACTATAGTACACTACATACATGACTTTCTTATTGCGTTGTAAAGTTTAAGGCTTAGTAGGCCTATTATCCATGTACAAATTCAGTTGAATGTCATTGATCATTCCTTTCAGTGATGTTCCTCCCGAGTACTTTAAATGTACAGATCCCCCATTTGTGAAATTATTTGCTTCATATGGTCCTAGTGAATCCATTCTAAACTTACCAGGGTGTTGTAAAACTTTGTTGTCATAGAGAAGAACTAGGTCTCCCTCCTTAAATTTCTTCTTTTTAATATGTCTATGATGTCAGACTTTGTCCCTTACTTTCTGTACTTCTTGGTCAAATCCTTCCAGAATCTTGTCCTCTTCCGTTTCCATTAGTTGGCTTAGCCTCTCTTGTACTTCACCTCTTTTTTTCATGTTGGTAATTGTTTCTACGCACAGACTGGATACTAGATATTCTAATGGCACCACTACTCCCTACCGATACACCAGTCTGAATGGTGTCTTTCCTGTCAACTTCTTGCATGTGGTCCTGTATTCTGACAATACTGCTTGTATTTTTGAGTCCCAATCATCCCTATTCACATTGTAGATCTTAGTTAATGAATTTTCCAAATTCTTATTGAAATCTTCTACTGTTCCATTTGCTTGAGGATGATATGGTGTACACTTCTAGTGATAGACTTAAAACTCCTCAGTCATTTACCTGATGGTATTATTAATAAAATGAGTACCTTGGTGACTCATCAATATCCTAGGACATCCAAATCTGGTGATCACTTGCTCAAATAAGAAGTGGGTTGTCGTCGTTGGGATACAATATTTGACTGGTGTTTCTTTTTCCCATCTCGTTAAGTATTCATTCACAATAATGATATATCTATTTCCTGAGATTTTGTTGGTGCATTAATAGGTCCAAAAAAGTATATTTCCCATTTTTAAAATACCTACATAGTTACTTGTGGTCTTAGGGGCATCTCATCCCTTCTATTGGGTTTTCCAACCCTCTGACAGACACTGCAGTTCTGGAAATATGCCTGGGCATATTTATGGATTGTTGGCCACCATAATCCTGCATGCAATACCTTCTATGCAATGGATTGTCTTTCATATTTTCCTCCCTCTTTACCTTCATGAGATTCTACCAAAATTTTGGGCTTTTCATGTTCCAATACACACCTTCTCAAAACACTATCTGCACCCATCTTGTATAAATGACCTGCAATGAGTTGATACATAATATATACAATCCAATCATCTAGATATACTTCTAGAAACTAATGTATGAATTCCTTAAAAGCATCTATGACTACCCTTGAAAATATAGTTGGTTCATTCTTCAACTCAAATGGCATGATTGCATATTGGTAGGATCCCCATTCTGTAGAAAAGGTAGTCTTATACATGTCCTTTGGAGCAGTTTTGATCTAATGGTAACCTACGAATCCATCTGTAAATGAATATGCTTCCTGGCCTCCCACATTCTATAAGACTTCATTTGTAAAAGGGGTAGGGAAAGGGTCATGTAAGAAATCATCATTGAATTTCCTCATATCTACAGAAATCCTTACCCCCCTTTACTTCTTTTCTTGGACTACCATAGGACTGATCCATTCAGATTCCTTTATTGATTCTATGATACCAACTTCCAGCATTAGGTCGATTTCTACTTATACAATAGATTCAATCTGTAAGGTCTTTTCTTGACAGGTCTAACCTTAGGTTTGAGGGGTATATTCATCTCACCTAGCTCCCCTTATATGCCTTTCATATCTATAAAGGATCTTGGAAATAGGTCACTGTATTCATGTAGTAACTCTGTTATTCTTTCTACTATTTTCTGATCCCAATAGTCTCTAATGCTTGTCATTTTAGGATTATCATTCATCCCAATGTTGAATTTCTTAACTTTGATTGGTGGAACAAATACTTATTACTACAGATATGGACCTTCCACCTCTCTCTCTCCCTCAATCTATGTAGTCTTGATGTTGCGTGGGTCATCTTCATCTGGTGCTTCCTCATCGACATGATATCATGAGAGTAAGTATTTAACTGTATGTATGTTATGTTGTTGATATTTTGTCATGATTTCAACCTCTGGTTCATCAATAAATATAACTCCGCGTATCAAATTCAATGTTGAATCAATGTTTGGATTCTCATGTTCAAATGAGAAGGTTACTACAAAATTTTGTTGTAATCCTATCCATTTTGTAGTCCCTCTGCGCATCTCCTGATCTATGTACCAGTTCCCTGGTATCCATTCAAATGTATGGATAAAGTGATGAGGCCATTTCTCTAGTAGTGTCATCCTCCATGATGTCTTTCACTTCTCCAAGTGTTCCACTAGTGTTCCTTTCCCATCATACCTCTACATTTTATTTCTCCCTTCTTTTGCGCCAAATCTAATGCGCAGTATTCGTTTACATTGATACTAGTCCTGGATTGTTTCTTTGTGCACACCCCACCATCTTGCATGTGTTTCCTTGAGGGAAATATCTAGGGAGAAGAGTCTCTGATTTTCTAACACTTCCTCTTCATTTCTTTTCAAGAATTCCTCTAAGTCATTTAGCTCATGAAAACTGGGAGGTTCTCTTATCTCTGTACCAACCCATCTTACTGCGTGATCTATTATTGCGCACCTCCTTGTGGAAATTTCATGTAATCATTGTTGCCAATTCTCCAAGAATGTTTCTGAGTCAGAAGCACATGATGTAATTCTTCTCCAGCTGAGTACCCCATCTGCAGTTGGGTTAACATAATCCTCTTCTTAAGCGGATCTGGACTAGAAGGCACTAGGCTTTAGGCTAGAGATACATACCTAAAGTGATCCATCGATAGTGTGTGGTGGTTCTATACAACTGGTTTATTTCTTCCAATCCAAGAAAGTGGCCTCTACAAACCTTTCTCCTTATGAAGGATCCAATGGTGAAATGACTCTATATTTGCTTGATTCAAAAGTCATTTTTCTTGTCTTCAATTTGATTATATCCTGGTTATAAAATTCCCAATCCAATCCAAGAAATGATGGGTAAGGTGTTGTTCCATATACTATATCTATTACTTAAAAGTCTGCCAAAGTGTGCACTCCATCCAAATCTACTGTCACACCTTTAAGCCTTCCAATTGGTAACACTCTGTGTTGATTTCCTAGCTTCAATTGGACAGGTGAATATCCTAGTGTCGGTTCTCCCATACACTACCATGTCTTCTTAGGTAGGACGTTTACTTCAGAGCCTAAGTCTAGTATAATTTCTCCCATGTTGAAATCCCCAATATTAGCATTTAGTCTGAATTATCTTCTTGTCCTTCTTCTTGTATGGATATGATTGATTGTTTCTTCTCTAATTTACCTTCTACTTTTGTGTTGCATATTTCTAGCATATTTTGTAAGACCTTAAAAAATGATGGATCATTCAATAACTTAACAAAAGATTGAATACAAGTATTTATGGTACTTACTTTCTCTAAAGGTTGTCCTTCACTGGTATGCTCCATTGAGGAGGGCATCTCATACATTGGTGAGTTATGCTTTTGTTGCACTCCTGATTTAGACACAAAAAATTTCTTGAAAAACTCCTTTCTGGCCTCTTTAAATGTTTCCTTTTATTTTCATGTGTCAAACTGCTTCTGTGGCTTAATAATCTTCTTAACCCATTGGTGTGGCACTGGATCTTGTTTTTCTATGTCGGTTCCTATCTTGGATCCTCCTTGAGTAACTATATTATTTTTTCTCCCATCATCTCCTGGCTTCTACAGAGATCCACTAGACATTCTGGTTGTTATGGTTCCTTTTTTCTTGGATCTTTCCCAAGAGTGTTGGATAGTATTTTGTGTCATGGTCTGTTGCGCGACAATACATACATGTCGCTAGTGGAAGTGGACAATCCCTTGCATAATGTCTTGGTTTTTTGAATTTGTTGCACACTATTGGTCCTCTGCCTCATCCAAATCCTCCTCTACCTCATCCTACACCTATGTATCCACCTCGATCTACTCGTGGTGTGTTGTACTTGGGTACTTGGTTATACTGCACGGGGTTATATTGTGGCTGCAAATTATTATACCGTGACTACGCATTGTTGTACTGTTTTTTCCCATTGTTGTATGGTGGTGGTACCTAGATGGAATGAGGTGCGACTTGTCCTGTCATCATTTTTTCTTGCACAATATAAGTATCTGAATTTATTTCTCTCATCAGCTCCATCGTTCAACAATCCTTATCATTATGACCCACTGAATTGCAAAAATTGCAATACAAACTTTTGGGTATTATATTATACTTCTGCATCATTGGACAATGATATGGATCATGCCCATTCATTTTATAGATCTCACACCATGGTACTCCTATTGGAAAGGGGTTCGGTACACCTGTTTCCATATACTATTAAAATTTTTGACATTCGTTCTTATGGTGTCCTTCTGTTCTACATAGGGTACACCAAACTACTTCTCTTTTATCTTTTCCCTTATGATGGTTAAGTTGAATTGTTATATTCTTCAGATCCTCCTTTAGCTCCTCTATTGTTGGATCTGTCTTCTGATACTGGTTCTCTTCCAGTTGTAAGGCTTCCTGTAAAGCCTCTACCTGAGTTTGGAACTTTTGTTGTCTTAACGGGTATTTCAAGTGTGGTAACAGTGATTTCAAAAATAAATTCCTATGTTGCATGTCAGTAATTGCATATTTCAACTTACCTTTCAGACATTTGAACCTATGATCAATCTCTCAAATAGATTCACTTGGTTTTTTCCCGATTTCAATCATTTCATTCATTTACTGGTCTTTTGAGCTAGGCTTCTGAAATTTATTTATCAATAGTTTTTTCATGTCTGCAATAATATTTGGTACTCCTTGTGGACTGCTTACATTTAGGCTCATGTACCAATCCAACGCACGGTCTCTTAGTGTGAAAGATAATTTCATGAGATTTTTATCCTCATCTGTGATCTTCTTTGCTTCCCATATCTTCTCGCAGATGAATAAGTTCTTTTCAGGGTCCTCTAATGCCTCTCCCCAAAATTCTAGTAATCTGATCGTTGGATCATGTTCTGCCATTTTGAACTGTGTTGAACTACTACCTCTGCGTGGTGTAGAAAATTTCCTGTTACTTCTTGAAATTGCTCCCCCAGTTGATTTTCCTTAGTTAGATTCTTGTCCTATTACTTTTATTCCACTAAAATTTAGTTTTCTAAACATTGGTGTTCTTTCTGGTGTATTAGTCATACATGGGGTTGTAGGCTCCACACTAACGATGATCTAGATTGGAGTTTTACCTTCTGATCCTAACCCCAGACCTCTTGTTTTCCTTTCATATGTTTCACGTAGGATTTCCTCAATCTGATACACAATCTGAATATAATCTACCTCCTCTTCATCACTTGCCAAACCCTCTCTGTTGGCTATGGCTCTTTTCTTGTTATTCATTTTATATTTGTAGGGTACTCCGTTGTGCGTCTTTCCATCTTTTTCCATTATCTTCTTTATCTGGTATTCTTCCATCATGATTGGGTCAATGGCCTCCTTCTTATTTCCCTTATCCATCTCCTCTTCCATATATCAACCTCATGTCAGTTCTTCCCTCCTTCCCCCATGAACACAAGGAAGTTTAGTTGTCTGATTCCATGGTAATCACACCATTGTCATACAATAAAAAATTGATTGAAGTATACAATTATCTGATGTACCTACCTCTAGGTCCTTTTAGAAAATCCTACTCTGTTGTGGTGTAAGACTTCACGGTATCTAATGCAAATCCGGTGATAAACCCCGCAACAATACCATCTAACTAGAAATCTATTGTGCATGTACATTTTTTATTAACTTTCTATAATTGCACTATCTACACTAGATTCCACTCCAATTGTCTAATTAAATTTGTATGGTGGTTTTCCTTTAATCTGAATAACCACTCCTGCAAAAAATGAGGGAAATCACAGAAAAATACCTCATGCAAGTCGCTAAACACGTATTTGTTGAGATATTTACATGGTGTAAACTTAGGGTTTATGTTGTCCTTCGATGCAAAATCAGGTTCCTTTGTTTCCAACCATCTTTCAATCTCCGTCGTCATTGGATTCCATGGCCTGAACATTCCCTTCTATAGTTTCATTCTCCACGCATTTCTTCCATGGATCCTGTCCACTTAATCCTGTGTAGTTCTAGCCATCAACAGAACCATTTGTTGGTTTTTTATCTCTTACTTCTTCTTGGGCTGACCCAATTTCAGATCTTAACATGTTTCCAACAAAACCCTAAAAAAGTATCATCCCTCCTGGTAAACCAGAAGGAAACGTTGTGCATAAAGTGTACAGTGTAGTATCACCCTCGATAGCTTTTATGGGTGACTGCAATACCCATGTGTTTTTTGTCTAGGAATGAGTGAGGATATGTGGTTGTGTTATTTCTTCCTTATGCATTATCCTTGTCAATCATTCAATTACTTCTATGATTTATTCATCTTCAAACCTATACATGCATGTTTATATATCTAGTTTAACCATTCATTCATAAGCTAAAGATCAACATAAAGTAAATAATTCATTAAAAATCACATATAACACAAGGTTTATTATGGTTCACCCCCTCTTGGGGATATATCCACAAATATCTAGCTTCTCTTCTCATTTATTTATTCTACTGCAAAATCTTGCACTCTACGCATTACATATTTTGGTAATATAATCAAGATTGAGGGTAAGAACCCTCTATGAGGTGGACTAGATCACATTGAGATCCCCATCCTATGACCTGACCCTCAAAGCGTACCTTACTCGACTCTTCTCCAAACGTATTACAATCAACAATCCCACAAAATCATGATAATCACTCTCTCTGTTATGATATGATATCTCTCTATCTCTCAAACACACACACACACACACACACACACATAGACTTTACCTAGACCTTATATGTCCTTATTTATACTATTTTATAGGCTTATAGTTGTTACAATCCTTATAAAAAACCCTAACCCTATCACAGCTAGGATGGTCTGCCTACGCGCCATGTTGCTTTTCCTCATGCATGTTGCTTTTTCTTCTTTTTTTGCATGCTTCATGCATGCTGCTTTTTAGGCCTATTTTTTTGCTACATCCTTTCCAAAAATAGGTCTTTCCCCAAAAAAAATCCTTCTCAAAAAATAGGCCTACGCCCAAAATGGACTTCCTTCTCAAAATAGGCCTGTGCCCAACATATATTATTTGAGAATACAATTTATTGAAGATCTACCTATTGGAAGTTTTGGTGTTAACTCTTGGAGCTTTTTCTTTCTTAGTTATTTTCTTGGTGCATCAAATATTTTTTATGATAGTTCAAGGCTTTTACTAGCTAGAAATGCCGATCCATTTGAAGGGTTATTTAACCACTTGGAAGGAAGACGTTTAGGGTTTCTATCTCTTCCATCTTCATTTGTTGGTTTGGTAAGTGCTCAATCTCTTGTCTTGTCTTTCCTTTGGTTCCTTGGCAAGGGTTTCGAGTATTTTATTCAAGCCATAATTGATCTTGTTGGTGAAGGTGTTTTCCTTGTGGAAACCCTTCTTGTAGGGCATTGGTCCTTATAGATTATCTTTATTAGGTAAGGGATTCTAATCAAGGTAAGAGAGACCCCTGAGAAACAAGAAAAGTATTATCTTTGTAAACGTTAAAGAATTTGTGGAGGTTCTCTCAAGTGTAAAATTGGATATTTCTAAAGAAGAAAGAAGAAAATACCTCCCCGTGGATGTTTCCCCATTTTGGGGTTTTACCACATATATCTAGTGTACTCTCCTTTCTATATTCTCTTTATTATTTTTATTATATGTTGTTGTATGGATAAGATGCTAGACTAGTAAGGTTCTACCTCCTTTAGTAATTTTTTTTACAACAACATTTTCTTCATATTTACTTAGGCTCTCCTTATTTCTTATTTTTTCCGTCAGATATAGTAGCCATTAAAGATTCTCTTTAGATCTAGGAATTTTTCTACAAGATTGAGATTTTTTTCTCAAAAACCTATCCCTTTTTTTTTCATATTTCTCACAAATATTTTCATTTAAAAAAAATAAAATATGATCTAACCATTCTCTCCATAATGTAGCTTTAAGCCAAGATTGATTATTGGTTCGTCAAAATCAAATAACATTTTCCCAATTTTCAATTAATCTACCTAACCTAGCCTAGGTCTTTTTAATTTTTGGTAAACATAATGTTTTTTTGGTAAATTTTTAGGGTCGGTGTTTATTGAACCTATTTTTTTACCAGGCGAGCTTTGTTTTTACCAATCCTATTTTTTCTTTTGAACCTAATATATTTTGATGCAATAGTCCATTTGTAGTGAGATTTTTTTTGTTGGGTGCAATTTTTCATTGGCTACCTAACTAGGCAACCCACTCTCTGACTAAAGAATGTATGCACCATACATATCGCATTTTTTGCTAAACAACTCATTTTTTTGTCATTTTGTAGGTTTTAGAGGGAGATTTTAGAGGCCATTTATCTATTTTAGAAGGCCAATTTGAGTGTGTGTGTGGATTATCTATTGTGGGGGATGAATTTATCCATTGTAAGACAAATTGTTTGTTGTGATTTGGCTAATTTTCTTCAGATCTATATGTTGTTTTCCTAAATTTACTTGCTAGGAGGTCGATTTGTAGTTTAAGAGGGAGAATTTGCATTGAGGGCAGCCCATTCGATTGTTGGGAGGTTTTTTTCCCTATTGGGAATCCATTACCCTTCATACAGGTTGTATGACCATTTTCCTGTTGAGCAAGGGTTGCCTGGTGCATTGAGGGAAGATCCATGGGTTTTCTCTCCTTTAAATAGCAGATCTTTGGGTTCTCTCTCAATTAAACAACAAATCTGTTGTTTTTCTGGGTGATACAATGTTTTATGGTAATTTCCATTCTTTGTTCATACGACCAAGTCCATACATCCATGGCCTTCCTTCCTCATGCACTATACAACCCATATTTCACCTGGGTTCTCTCTCTTTTCTCAGATCTAGAGTAAGTTACTCACATGTATGCAAACATTCAATTTATTTAATCTTTTCTTCTCTTTCTTATCTTTGTTTTCATTAGGGTTTTGTTTTTTCCCATCATAATGACTTTCATAGTAGCAATTGTTCCTGTGTTAGTGGGTCCTAATGGGGGAAAATCCACAGGAAGGTATTGTCTTCTTTATTCTTCAGAAATATCCAATCTTACACTTGAGAGAACCTCCACAGATGCTTTACCCTTTATAATGATAATACATTTTCATTGTATCTCATGGGTCTCTCTTACCTCTATTATATACCAAGAGATATGGAAGAATTACATCCCAATAATACATGAATACATGAAGGATAAATGTGATTTCAACTCTTTATATAATAAATTATAACAAAAGTGTTTTACTCCATGATGAATGTGGGATAACTCTTTTACATAAGATTACAACTTCTTCCAACATAACACTAGACATTATTACCTTCCAAAGTAACACATGCCAACAATCCTTAGGATAGAAGTAACCAAATCTTAGAGGGGCATACTTATTGACCCCATAAGCCCCAATTGGAGAAAGACAATTGTATCCTTCCAACAACCAACCAAAAGCCCTAAAATTCAAAATCATTCTATTTTTTATTTTGTTTAGAAGAAAATTTAAGTATGAAAATTCAAATAAAAATATTTATTTAGATTTATTTCATAGTCTAGTGAAAAGTTAATGATTCATCTCATTTCCTATACTAGCTTATTCAATGTTTTGTGCTTAATTGTTGATTTCTAACCCTAATAAGGAAAAATGGCCTTACAAATTTGTTCCTCAAGGCGTTATCTAACGTTTTGTGGGATGATTTAATGTATTTCTAAAATCTAGAAATTTAATTGCAACAATAAAAATCATATTTGGTGAAACCCTAAGGCTAAGGTTTGGTCCTCTAAGCTGTATTTTAACTCATACCTAGCCTCTACTTAATTTTTAGATTTCTTATACAAGTTAATATCATATATATAGTGGTGAAATTGATATCTAAAGTGATTTTAATTACTCATCTTTTACTTAGAGATCTTATTGGTGAATTTTAGTGTTGATATTGGAAACCCTAAGGGGGATTCACTATATTTTTATCAAGTTCTTCCCTAGTTAATTGTTATATATCCTTCGAATTTTTTTCTAACACTTGATTGGGCTGATGTTTCATAGTATATCATTTTCCTATGTGGAAACATCCAAGACATCTTGATTCTAGTCCATAATCTCTCTCTTGGATGATCTTCCTATTCTCTAAATCTGAAATTTCTACATCATTTTAACATACAACCGATTTAAAAGTTTAAGGAAAACCCTAATCTTGTATTTTATTAGAATTTAATCAATTTATAATCAAAACACACATTGAACCATTGATTCGTGCTAATTGGTTTAACTCTTTATGCCCCTAGGTAGCTTGAAGGTGGCTCGTGCCTCTCCTGGATTTATATTTATTGAATGATAAATATAAATGCAAATGAATTTTTTTAACATTTCTTATCCTACATATAATATTTGGCACACACATCCACTAGATCCTAACCCTCTTTCTCAAGTGGACTTATTGGTGGTTTATTCTATTATTCTTAACTTGTTATATTTCAAGCATTTAATAACTTATTAGAATCCTTATGTGTTGTCTTGCTACACATATTTTGGATTCATTAAAGTAAAGTGTAAGCTTGCATGGTCATACTTCACTTAAATAGGTTTACATTTCACAAATAGGGATAGCCCCCTTGGCTTCTAGGAGCCGGCCTAAAGTGAAGGGGAGAGTGTATTGAAGTGACAATGGTAACAAGGGTAATGAAGAAGAGGATAACATGGTATTTCTCACAATCATGACATTGCAATGATTAGGAGAAGGATATAATACACTTTCTAAAAATCTAGGCATTTGGGTGATCATAAGAAGAAACACATGCCTTTTCCCACAATCTAGGCATCTGGGTGATCAAAATGAGGAGCACATGCTCTTTCTTGTAATTTAGGAATTTGAGTAATGAGGATATACAAATTCCCTTTTCACAATCTATGGATTTGGGCAATGAGGAGAAATATCACATGGCCTTTCTCATAGTCTATAAATTCAATTGATGTAGAGAAATAAGACATGTAATTTATCATAATTTAGACATTGGGGTGATCAGGAGAAAGAGCACATGCTCTTTCTCATAAATTAGCAATTTAGGTGATGACATCACAATTTTAGAATTGGGATTATGAGGAGAATAACATGTGCCATTTATAACAATTTAGGAATTCTAGTGATGAGGATAAAGAGGAAAATCCATTTTGCACAATGTTGGAATTGGACTAATGAGCACTTTACCTTTTTCAAAATTTAGGCACTGGGATGATGAGGAGCAAGAGCACATGCCCTTTTTCACAATTTAGGAATTGCGTTGATCAAGAAAATGAGTACCAACCCTTTCTCACAATGTATACATTGGAGTGATGAGGAGGTAGAGAACTTACCATATCTCAAAATTTATGTATTTGGGTGATGGGGAGAAACATAAAATTCCATTTCTCACAATTTAGTCATTCAAGGGATGGGATCAAATTTTATGAAATTTTGGTGATTAGAAGAAAGAGAACATTTCCTCTCTCACAATTTAGGCATTCATGTGATCAGGAGAAAGAGCACCAACCTTTCCTTACAATGTAGGGAGTGACTAATGAGGAGAAGGAGCACATTCCCTTCATACAAATATAGGCATTAGGGTGATCAAGAGAAGGATCACATGCCCTTTCTCAAAATCTAAGCATTCATTGGATGAGGAGAAGACTCCCATACCCTTCCTCACAGTCTAGGAATTCAATGAATGATAAAGAGGAGAAAAAGTTATTTCTAGAAATGTAGAAATTAAGGTGATGTGGAGGAGAAGCACACACCCTTTCTCACAATAACAAAATTCATGTAATGAGGATAAAAAACACATGCCTATCCTCACAATGTAAAATTTTAGGTGATGAGGAAAAGAGCACATTCCATTCCTCATAATGTATCCATTTAGGTGATTAGAATAAAATTACACTCTAGGAAATAAGGTGATCAAGAGACACAACACTTTCCTTTCTCAGAATCTAGACATTGGGGTGATGAGTAGAAGGAGAACATGGCATTTCTCACAATCCAACATTGTGATGATGATGAGAAGGAGAATATACACTTTCTCACAATCTAGACATTGGGGTGATGAAGATAATGAGCACATTGCATCCTAATGTTTCATTGTGGTGATGAGGATAAGAATCACATTCATTTTCTCATAATATAGGCATTTTGATCATGAGAAGGGGCACATGCATGTTCTCGCAATCCAATAATTTGGGTGGGAACATGCCCTTTTTCAAAATTCAAGCTTTGGGGTGATGAGGAGGAGTACATGTCCTTTCTTACAATTTAGGCATTGGGTTGTTGAGGAAAATGATAAAATTCCCTTTATCGCAATCTATCGATTTTGGTAATGAAGAAGATGAGCACATTCCCTTTATGACAATCAAGGAATTGCGGTGACTAGGAGAATGAACACATGAAATTTGTCACAATCTAGGCATTGGAGTGATGAGAACCTCGCCTTTCTCAAAATTTAGGAATTGGCATGATGAGGAGAAAGAGAACATTCCCTTTCTCAAAATTTAGGCATTGGAATGATGAGGATAAAGAGAACATGCCCTTTCTCACAATTTAAACTTTGGGTTAATAATGAGAAAAAATACCAACCCTTTTTGACAATGTAGGCATTAGACTTATGAGGAGAAAAATCACCTACCATATCTCAAAATTTAGTCATTGGTGTTATCAAGAGAAATAACACATGACCTTTCTCACAATTATTAGACAATTTTTAGGAAAAAAACAGGTCTTAAAATAGAAGATGTACTATCAACATCAAATTTAAAATTACCAATATGATTCAAGGTGATGATGTCAACCATAAGGGTAAATAATTTTGGAGGTAAAAAACAAAAACTACTTTTTTCATCATATTTTTGACTTATCGCCTTATAGGTTTACTCAAATTTCAAGTGTCAAAGCTCGTTGATGTGGAATTAAATTCCACATACAATGAGTACCCACTCTACATACTTTTAATACACCCACAGTGAGATAAACTAGAAATAAATGAAAAAATGTGTTTCCTAAACATGGTTTTTCATGTATTTCTAGTTTATCTCAATGTGGGTCTATTAAATCATGTTTTTATGAACCAATTCCTTGAGAATGATAAGAATCAATGAATCGAGGGGGAAGCCTCATTTTAAAATATATTCAATGTACAAGATGAGATATGATGAGATAAGATGATCCTAAGACTAGGTCTCCTTGGTGTGTGTGTGTGTGTGTATTTGTGTGTGTGTGTGTGTGTGTGTGTGTGTGTGTGTGTGTGTGTGTGTGTGTGTGTAGAAGACTAAGGGTATAATTATAATGAAAGACTGTAATGAAGGGTTCTATCATACATACAAATATAACAATATAAATGTAATAATTCAATATTTAGATCTTAACAAATAGTTGTATACATAACATGGGGCTTTGTCTAGAGATTAACATTCCCCTCCCCTTCAAACAAGTGTTTTCCTCAACACTTGACTAAGCACAAGTGTTTCTACATGAAGAGCTCATCTTCCCATGTTGCCTCTTCCACTAGCAGGTTCTTCCACTTGACGAGGTACACTATAATTACTCGATTTATCAGGTGTTTAATCCTTGTTTCAAGGAATGTTTCTAGTTCTAGTATGATTTTCCCTTCTTCATTAATCTCTAGTAAAATAGTTTGGACAGGGATTTGTTTTTTATTATCTTATTTAAGCAAGAAACATGGAAAATTAGATGTACATGTGAAGATGGAGGCAAATCCAATTTGTAATCCATACTTCCAATCCTTTGCAAATACTTATAGGGGCCATAATATTTGGGTGCTAATTTATTGTCCTTATTTTGTTGCTTGAGATCATCAATTGTAGGCTCAAAAATAACTAATCCCCCACTTCAAATTCCCTTTTACTCTGATGTTGATCTACTTGTTTTTTCATCCTATTTTGTGCCATAACTAAGTTTTCCTTCAATAGTTTGAGAACATATTGTTGGTGCCCTATGTGGTCCACCACTTATTGAACCTTTGAATTCCCTTTCAAGGGTGATGTGATGGATGGAGGATGATATCCATAAAGTGCCAAAAATGTGGACATATTTTATGAATTATGGAAGGATGTGTTGTACCACCATTCTTCCAAGAAAACCCCTCACTATTAAATTCAGGTAATGTTGCAGCAGCCATTTCGATGCTCTTGCGATTTTATGTCATGGATATTGCAATGAATCTTGGGCCCCTCAAACTTCACTTCACGTGCCGTGGAAATTGCGATGAACCTGGGATAACATCACAAGAGTGACGACCCAAGGAAGTCGTTGCAAGAGGGACGACCTATGGTGGTTGTCTCAAGAAAGATGACTTACGGTTATCATCGCATGAGAGATGACGAATAGTGATTGTTTCAAGAACGACAACCAAGGATGATTGTCACAAGAACAACAACTGAGGATGCTCGTTGCAAGAGAGACGACCACGTTATATCTTGCGATGAACTATTCAAGCATAAGATATCATCGATGGTAATCATCGTTCATTTGTCTTATGATGAACTATCAATACTATCGATGGATCTCTTTGTCACAAGAAAAATGACCTATCCTAGTTTTGGCGATGAACAATTCGTCGCAAGAGTGACAAAGTGTCTATAATTGCGACAAACTATTAATACTATCGACACTCCTCTTCATCGCAAGAGAAATGACCTATCCTAGTTTCTATGAAAAATAATTCATCACAAGAGCGACGAAGTGTTGATATTTGAGACGAACTATCAATACTATCGACGCCCTTATTCATCTCAAGAGTGACGAAATACATCTATTTAAAAAAAAAAAAAAAATATTAATGCAAGAGAGTGGATGTTAACATTGTTGAGAATTTCAGGAATGTGGAGGGCGCATGCCTTGAAAATTATTCTTATGAATATTAGACCTTCTAAATATAAAGGAGTTAACATTACTTATGTTAACTCCACCTCTAAGCTACAATATTTGATGTCATTTCTAGTTTTACACATTAATCTTTAACAAAATTTGAAAATGATATGGGGCCTCATCTTCATTTGTAGTAGATTTCCAACTGTGTTGAAGATGCATAATGAAAACCTCAAGATCTCATTTATGTTGGAGATGTGTAGTGAAATCTCAAGAGATCAAGTTCAACCATGCTTTCGTCCAACCTAACCAATGCCCCATTCTACAATTGTTTGTTCCACACATTTTTTTGAAATATTTGGTAAGCTATTTGTTTGTTTTCATATTATTGTTTTCAAATTTGTCTGCAATTTGAAGTCTTCCATTAAATGTTACGTTGGGAATATTGAACTAGTGAAAGGAAAAGTATTGTATTTGTAGTTTATCATTGTTTGATTGTAGTGTGTCTTGCTAAGATTTTGTAGGAACCTTGCACCTTCAAGTATATCACTAAGATGTCAGGATTTTTATAAGGCTATATCAAACCTAGTAATTTACTTTAACTCCTTTGGAAAATTGGACTTGAGATACTGAAATTACAAGTGCAGCAATTACAATAAATCAATTAGATCATGCACGAAATCAAATGATTACTCCAATCCATCAAAAACCAACATGGAATAGATCCTTACATTTGTAGGACATGAAATTGAAGGGAAGGTTTAGGAAATAAAATGACTTGTGTGGACTTGAAAATGAGCTCTAATATGAATCACTTTCATTGTCCTTGTTCATGTGTTACTTGACATTCATTTAAATGGAGACTTACAATTAATTCATAAGAGATCTTAGGTGCCTCTTCTTGGGCTAAAATGGGATGTAACACTTTCATGAACTTGCAATATTAACTTGCAATTGAAATTTCTCTTCTACAACTAGTCCTTTTCCATTATTTGAGTGAAAATATTATTCTTCACCCTAATGTTATTTCTCCAATCCAAAACAAAATTCGCATATACATGTAATTCTTATGGAGGTTCTCATTTTGTACCTTTGAGGAAGGATATCACAAAAAATAAGCATCCGGTAGTAGTTTTATGTGTTACACCACTACAAATCATAGATGTCATTAGATTCATTGTATTTTATTTGTACACACAAAAACATGGACTTAATGCCACAAAAAATTGATTCTAGAAGGCTATAGTACTCATCGATTGGAAACTCAATTTCGCATTTCATGTCTTGTAGAGGGAAAATGCAACTTACAACTCAATATTTTGATAATGACTATAAGTATGAATCAAAGAAAACAAGAGTTATGGACTTAATCCATTTAGATATCTTTGAAAATTTCATTGTAGAAAAGGGACATCAATGAAAGTTGAAAAAACAAATGATTTTATGACAAATTGCACTATTCCAAATAGGTTTCTAGATGAGGTAGATTACATTGACCCTATTTCTCACTCACCTAGGTATTGGTCTCAATGTAGTTGTTGTTTTCGAAAGAATAGATGCCTAAGAGAGGTGAATTTCATTATTATAATTATATGTTCTTGAAGAGAATTTCACATAGCCTAATAAAGTAAAATATTTTTTTGATTTTATGTCATGTAAATTTTGCAAACCTGTGATAGAAAATTTTATAAGAGCACACAATTAGTAAGGAATACCCATGATAAAATAGTTTAGACATGCTCCCAAATGAATTATATATAGGTAGAATAAATAAGGATCTACTTGCAATCTAAAGATTACATATCCATTAATTTCATTGATGGACCACTTGTTAGTTTGTCACCTATCAATGAATACAACACAAAGAAAATATTTTCTATGATCTTCTAATGCAATATTTGGAAGAAATTGATATATTTAGATTAGAATTAGTTATTTAGAAATCACTCAGGAAGGCCATTTATAGAAAATATGTAGACAACCTTCAGGTTGGGGCCAAAGCATATATGCTTATATAGGAAACAACTTATGTATGGGTGATTTTTGGCTTTGGGATGTACTAATATCGGTGTACATGCATCTTGATTCATAATGCATATCGTGATCATCAAATTTACTAACTACAAATGCATACTAATGCATACTAAAGAAACACACTAAGAAACAAACTTTTACCTAACGACACATTAGACCAAGTAGATCTTAACTAACCCCTAAGTGTCTAAATATCCTAACATCCCCCCTTAAGAACAACTTGGGATATTATTGAAGGATTTACAATAGCGACAAAATAGGAGAAGTAAAGATGAATTAGAGCCTATCCCCCCTTAATGACAACTTCCTGAACTCCTAACATAGATCGAAGTTTGGAAAAATTCGCTACTATAAGAGACTTTGTGAAAATGTCTGCAACTTGATTTTTTGTAGGGAAAAAGAGAACTTCGATAACTTGATCATGAATGAGCTTTCTGATGAAGTGCATGTGTATCTCTATGTGCTTACAATGTTGATGTTGAACTGGGTCTTTGGCGAGCTTGATGGCACTTTAATTGTCGCACCAAAGGCTAGTCAGATGTTAGTGCTAGAATCCAAACTCTAAAAGGATACGTTGAAGCCACAAGGCTTCCTGACTTGCATTTACCATTGCTCGATACTCTCTTTCTGCTAAAGAAAGTGCAATAGCCTGTTGTTTCTTACAGGCCCAAGTGACAGTTCCTGAACCAAGGCTAAAAACATAACCTGCAGTAGAATTATGATCATCAGGGTTGCCGGCCCAATCTGAATTAGTGAAACTAACCAATAAAGGAGTCCCTTCTGAACTGTAATGTATCCTGAACTGAACTATACCAAGGACATAGAGAAGTATCCTTTTATCTTATTTCCAATGGATTTCATGGGGTGTTTTCATATATCAGGCAACAAGACCAACAACAAAGGAAATATTAGGACAAGTATGTGTTAAGTATAAGAGGGTACCAACTAGTTGACGGTACAAGGTGACATCAACTTCAAGAGAAGTACATGTGGCAGTAAGCTTGAATCTAGACTGAAAGGGAGAAGGGGATGGTTTACAATCATCCATGTAAAAGTGACGAGGAAGGTCGCAAGCATACTTAGACTGGGAAAGAAAAATTCCTTCATTGGTTTGCAAAACTTGGAGGCCAAGGAAATAGTGCAAAAAAACTAGGTCTTCCATTTCAAATTTCTTCTTAAGGCTGGTTTTCACATGGTTTAAAATTTTTGAGTCACTACAAGTATGGATTAGGTCATCAACATAAAGGACAAGGATTATGAGATGGCTTCCTAATTTCTTGGTATAGACATTAGGATCATAATGGCATCTAGATAATCCAATGTCAATAAGAAAGTTGTCCATTTTGGCATATCAATATTGGGGAGCTTGCTTAAGACCATAAAGTTATTTCTTAAGGAGAAAAACAAGGCTAGAGTAATTCTGGACATAGCCAGGAGGTTTTTCCATGTAGATTTCTTCTTGCAAATCTCCGTGCAAGAAGGCAGATTTAACATCCATCTGATGGACCTCCCATTTATGTGAGGCAGCAAGGGAAAGAACAAGGAGGATGGAATTCATTTTGGCTAGAGGGGAAAATGTTTCATTATAGTCAATTCCTTCAACTTGGGAAAATAATTTCGCAACTAACCGAGATTGTGTCTTTCAACACTTCCATCTGATGCATAGTTAGTTTTGTAGACCCATTTACATCTGACAATTTTTCTTCCTTTTGGAAGAGGTACAAGATCCCAAGTATCATTCACCATTAAAGAACTATAGTCTTCATTCATTGTTGTATCCCAATATGGATGAACTGAAGCTTCTACATATGTCTCTAGATCACAAGTCTCTGAAACTTGAGACAAAAGAGAAGAGGCTCGCCGAAACTGTGAACGTGTGCGACATTGATATGAAGGATCATCAATAATATCACCAACTACTTCTTGTATTGAACGGACCCATCTAGGGAGCTGTGGAGCTGATGTTGGTTCAAGTTCAAAGGACTCATTTGGAGGAAGGTGAGCAGGAGAACGTCTATTTTCACCCTCACTATCATTATCTGAAGAAGAAACCAGAAGAAGGCACAAACGCCAAAGATGGATCACATGCTGAAGAAGGCACAATCATTGAATTAGGCTCACAGGCCAAGAGATTTTCATCAAATTTAACATCTCTTCTAATGATAATTCCATTACAATGTGGTTGAAGAAGTCTGTAACCCTTGACATCTTCAGAATAACCAAAAAATATACACTTCTCACTTTCAATCTACAATGCTTTCATTTTCTCATCAGGAATGTGAGCCCATGTTATACTTCCAAATACATGAAAGTGACTTACATCTGGTTTAATTTTAGTCCAAGATTCTTCCAATGTTATATTTTTAAGAGCCTTTGTAGGAGTGTGATTTACTATGTAATTTTCATAGTTGATTGCTTCTGCCTAATACTTTAGACTTAATCCCTTAGATTGGATCATACAATTAGCCATTTCTTTTAATGTGTGATTCTTTATTTCAACAACACCATTTTGTTGTGGTGTATATGGAACAATGTGTTTCATTTGGATGCCCTGTGTAGTGCAGTAACTTGTAAAATTATTTTTCACATACTCGTCTCCATTATTTGTTCTTAACTTTTGAATTTGACGTCCAAATTTCTTTTCTACAAGGGCCTTGTAGGCCAAAAACTTGTCAAAAATGTCTCTCTTAAGTCTTAAGAAGTAAACCCAAGTACGTATGGAAAATTCATCAATGAAAGTTAAGAAACACTTGCACCCAGAAAAAGAATGAGAAGAAAGTGGACCACACAAATCACTATGAACAAGTTGCAAAGGGCCCGAGGCGTGATAAGAGGCACATTTTTCAAAACTGTCCAAATGATGTTTTCCAAGAAAAAAATCGACACAAACACCATCTCTGCATGAAACAAGAGGAAGACCTGTTACCATCTATTGATTACATAGTTTCTACAGTGAGCGATAGTTTAGATGATCAAACCACTCATGCCAATGTTTGCTCAAGTCATCGCTATGAGCAACAAAAACTGATGAAAAATATGATGAACCAAAGTTGTCAAACTTATACAACCTGGTAATATCATCAGCAATTCCAGTTGCAAGAACATGCTTAGGATATTTTAGATCCTTGATTACAACTTGGTGAGGTGAAAACTCTACGGTTTTACCTTCACTTGAATGAGTGATTTGATATACTGATATAAGGTTACAAGAAATACTTGGAACACATAATACATCATTGAAATGACCGCTTTCTACTTGAAGTGTTCTAGATCCTTCAACACTAAGAGATCTATCATCACCAACAAATATTTTCTTGGTGTTACATTCATTTAGAGAAGAAAATATGGATCTATCCTTAGCCATATGATAAAATGCTCCAGAATCAATAATCCACTCATCAAAAGAAGAAGTAGAAGTTGTATTGAAGGAGAAACCAGAAGCAGAAAGCGCATGTCCATGAGAAGAAGAATAAGAAGTAGAATCAATACTGATGTTGTGCTTCTTCATCGTTGCTTCTAAAGATGTCATCTTCTTGAAAAATTTGGACTCATCATGACCATATTTATCACAAAAGTTGCAATGTCTGTCAGTCTTCTTACTTTTATATTTTTCTCCTTTGTCACCATTAGGAGCGAAAGTTGTCTAAGTGGGTTTGGGACCCTTATATTGCTTATTGTTGTGACTAGGATGTTGCTTCTTGGGATTCTTGGGTTTATCTTTCTGATGGATGACTAAGGCTTTGTTGGAGGTACCTGCAGTGTTGATCACTCCAAGTTGTACAAGTTTATCTCACTCTCTAATCAAAGCATCACAAAAGTTCTCAAGATAGGGTTTTTTATAAGCTGTCCCTAGAGCCTCTTGCATGGCATAAAAGGCATATACAAACATAGAATATGCACTACCTATCTTATACAGAATAAAATAGATGCAACAATATTCTTCTATCTTTATCTTACATTCTTCACATAAAGTTCTGAGTGTTTTAAACTTAGATAGATAGTCTTCAATGAAAGAAAAATAATTTGGACTTAAAGTCAGTACTTGATTTTCTAATTGTTGTGCTTGAATAATATTGTGTTTACCAAACACAGATTCAATCTTGTCCCAAAATTCTTTGGGTTGATCAATTGATTGAAGGTGGAACCTTAAATCAAGAGAGATGGACATTCTGATTAATCCACATGCTTCGTCATTCCTATTATCCCATTTGAATTTCTTATCAGTATTAGTGGGTGTTGTTTCCTTTCCCAATGTAATCTAGTACAAGCATTTACTTGTTAATAAATCCTCCATATGGGATTTCCATTGGAAGTAGTTGGTGTTGCTAAGCAAGATATTACTTGTAGAATCCATATTAAATATGTAGATAATATGGATTTAAAAACTGAAACTTATGATCTGGAAGGAAATATCTCGAAAAATTGTTCAGTTTTAAAAAAAACGGCTCTAAAAATGGACTTCGGATGTGAGAGTTATGCCATTTTTAAAAAAGGCATAAACGATAACCAAAGGACCACATGGTGGTGTAAGTTGCTTTATGAAGTGACCCACTTTTATAAAGAGAAGTGGAAATCACTTTTACAATGAAGTTTCTTTATAAAATAAAAGATGTATGAAAAATAAATAACTCTAAAATAAAATATTAAAGCTACTTATAGGGATTCACTTTTGTACTTGAAGTGAAATACACTTTACAATTTAGCATGAACTTTTTCAAAAAAAGTAACAAAAAGAGAGACTTGAACTCAAGACCTCTTACTTAATAAGGCAACTTTTAACCAAATGGTCAAACAACACATATTGTATCTTTTAGGAAGATGATTGGGGTTGTTGTTGTTGACAACCTTGGAGAGCGTTCTAAAAAGGACTCATTTCACACAAGAAAAAAATTTCGCTTCTCGATGACAACAAGGGTTAGATCTCAGTTAGCTTACCCGAAAGATGCACCTTTTCCTATATATTTCTGATTTTGTAAGATCTCACAGGGCACAGGGAAAAGAGAATACATAGATATAAAAGAGTAGCAACCTGGAAACAAATAATACAAAACCGAAATGAAACAAAAAATGATACTCTCCAAGATTTTAAAAATGTGTATTTAGGCTTTATACCTCCGGATTTGACTGAAATGGCTATATCTTAGCTAAATAGAAACCTTTTCGAGTGAAACCAAAAATGTTCCTGACTGAAACGAGCACTCTGGACATAATGGAACATCCCTCTCAGCCTATAAATGTATGGAAATGACAAAAAATGGAGATGACACAACTCGACTTCACGATCCCGATTTACAATAGGAGCGGGTGTTCAAACAAGATCTGATACCATGTTCGATAACACATGTATTCCAACAAAGGATGAACACCTTCAGTAACCACTCACACAACTAGATCAAACATCAACACACCGATGTTTTCACATGGTAAAACCCCTACGGGGAAACATCCATGGCCCGAGCCAACGCGGACACTTGGAGTAGTTTATTAATGCAAAAGAAAAAGATTACAGAGAGATTTTACAAGATATTTTCTCACAATCAATCATCAACAAATGGCCCTCCATGCTCTTTAAATAGAGATCATGGACCAATCGGGTGTTAAGACACAAATCAATGGTCGTTAAGATCAAGGAGAATATGAACCATAGGATCACTCTATGTCGGGAACATATTGTGACCGTCAGATTTCCTAACTACAAATACATACTAGTACATACTAAAGAAACACACTTTTACATAATGACACATTATACCAAGTAGATATTAACTAACTCCTAAGTGTATAAATTTCCTAACAAAACATTTGTTAAACAATTTTGCTACTAGTGGCATCCTTGTTATTTTGTTATACAAAGTGAAAGGACATAGTCTGGGGAGGATATCCATCATATTCTTATTAAGAAAGTCTGGGAATATTATTCTTAGATACTCAAACCATTCCATTCGCCCTTTTTCTTATTGTGATTGAAGATTGAATTCCAATCCTCTCCAAAAATTCATGTATCCCCTAATGCCAAATAATGTGTTATGTTATTCATGAAATTCTTGTTTTGATGAGGAACTTTTCAACTCCAGAATTTCTTATTAATCTGAAACATCTAGAAACTATGGTTTCCACAAGATTTCCATGCTACCTACTTCTACTTCTTGGTTATCTTTCCTAATTTCCTCCAAAATTGGACCTTTACTTTTTGAAGTTTTGTCTTAAACATGTTTGTTTCTTGTAATAATACCAAATCTAGATCTTCCTTTAAAATTTCATTTTGAGTGTTTTGAATTTCATATTGATCATATTCCCCTCACATACAATAAAGCACTTTCATTTACATGGTTTGGGCATTTTTGAAAGATATATTTTTCTATCCAATTGATTATAGTAGCTAGAGTCTAATTCTTTCTACCTTGTTGATAATCTATGTCTCATTATTGTCTTCTTGCTTTCCATAATTTTATCATATTAATGATCATATTCATGATTGTTTCTATTCATAAAAGGTTCATGCTAAAAGTCTAACACCTATTTCAATGAACATTTGAAAACCTCTAAGTCAATATTATCCAAAAGGATTTTCTCTAAATCTATATCTATACAAGATCCATGCATAAAGAGTTGTTAGTGGTCAATCGTCTATCTTTCAAATACAATCTTCATTGCAATTGTTAAAAGGGTTAGTGGATAAACACACCTACTTTGTCACTACAAGGATAGTGATAGTATCCATACTACTAAACCCATCTAGTGAGGTGATAGGATATGACCATCAACAAACCTCCAAGAACGATAAATCCCCCGGGATCAATGTCACTTGATGATGATTGTTGTTCCATTTGGCTTACTAATCCATGGCTCCACAAACATTACCATATCTACTTTCACTTGATAAGAAATATATTTTTTGTACAAGATGCGTCCTATTATAATTTATCAGAATTTGACAAGTGTTCCCTTCCCAATTCTAGTAATATTGCAATGCAATGTATCTGACCTATAATACTTGAGGAAGATCCCTCCGACCAAGAAAATCTACAAGTGGGGGGTATCTATTCCTCTAAGGACACCCAAGACTTGCATCGGGTCTCAATTTCTTGAAACGACTTGCTTGCATGGGAGAGACAACCCACTAGGGGTGAACCATGTCTTTGGGTGGATTTAAACCTTTGTGGGGGGTTATGAAACACTCTTTCTTTACCATTTAAAAAACCAAGTTTAAGTATTAGATTAGCTGTGTGAATCATATGATATGATGAACTAAAGGGAATCACATATGCTACATACTTGGGTGTGGTTCATTAGATAGAATGACTGGCCCCATAGTGGCCCACAAATGATGGTAATGTAAAAATAAATAAATAAAATAAACCTTAAGAAGTCATAAAAAGAAGAAAAAAGACAAGACATACCCGATCTTCGATATTCTTATGTGTAGCATTGCATTGATACAACATCTAGAGCATCTGCAAATGAGTGAACTACATACTGTAGTAAATAAAAAAGAATTATATTTAGTTTTTAGTTAAAACCAAAAAATACTTTTAAGACATGTCAACAAATCCTAATAAAAATTAAAACCAAAAATATTGCAAATAGTAAACACCATTGATATTCTTTTTTGTAAAATACATATGAGAGAAGATTAAATAGTCACACACACACACACACACACACACACACACACACACATCTCATATGCGATGACCTAAATAATCTCCTCTTGGTTTCGAGAATAACTTATTGGAGCTGTCTGATATTGGAGAAAACCTCCCTTGATCTGAAGGAGCAACAACGAAGTCAACATTGACTATGTTGTTGCTCCATTGGACTGAGAGAGGTTTCCTCCAAGAATAAACAACTCCAATAAATTTTTCTCTACTGAACAGGGCCAACCATGTGAAGGTAGAAGCTCCTATGGTCTCCCCCCCCACTCACATCACTCTCAATTCCCCAATACCCAATCTATATTCTAATAAAAAATATGCATTAAAAATATTCAAAAGTGATAAAAAGTGATTCTAAATCTATATATAAGGTTTATCACTCAAAGACATATGTCATAAAAAAGAGTTTTTATAAATGAGATTTATCATTCAAAATGTGTTACAAATATACTACCTATATAATGTACATCTATCTATCTTATAAAATTGTTATACATCATCAATTTCTTTTAGTCTTCTTTTGTGTTTTTTAGTTAATTAACTCATCCATCTCCATTTCTTCGTTTAGTGGGTGCTCTTCAGCAGTTGATGTTTCTTTATTCCTTTCACGTCAAGCATGTCTAATCTCATACCCATGGTGTGGAGGCTACTGTGAGGGGCCATCACCTACAAAAACAAAAAATATTAAATTTGTATGGCCAATTTTTAAATATCATTGAATTAGTTCATTAATATTAAAAAACAAAACTGCAATGTAATTATTTACCTATTCCACTAGTCAACACTGTTGGAATGGTTTCCCTGTTCTCCTGATATTTAGGTCGAGGAGGCTCAACTACGACATTCTTTTCCATTGAAACAAAAAAAATTATAAGGACAAAACCATAAATGTATAAGTAATAAAAATTAGAAGTACAAAATTATTAAGTATATGATTAATATACAACTATTTTACCGTCGTGGGCCTCACTCACAGGAATATCTTGGGGTTGCACCCAACTAGGATGGGGCTGCTGGGGAGCAATATGATATTCCTACCATGCTGCACTATGAACACTATGTTGTCCAGTACTAATGGTTTCGTTGATAGTGCTTCTCCACTGATTAAAAAAAAGTAAGACATTAAAGTTATGGACAATATCAAACATTTATGTATTTTATAAGTAATGAAAGGTTAATGTGGATTGGTTTTTATTTACTTTATCCCACAAACTAAATTGTTGGGTCTGCCCCATGCTTTCCTATGATCAACCATGACTTTATAGTTGTACTTGTAACCAAGTTGGAGGTCTTCCTCTGTGGTTTCAATTCCAAAGTTGTCTCCCTGCAATGCATAAGAGCATTTGTTTTTAATGTTTTTGGCTACAATTACCTAAAAGTTGTAAGGTGATACAAATAATATTCTTAAGATTTTTGGGTACTTACGATTCATGAGTGTAACCTCAAGTAGTCGCCCTGGCCTAGCTTGTGTTGGACATGTTTGGAAATCCTTGCTTTGGTTTCCTTCGAAGTGTTAGGAAACCTATCATCAAAATTTTCAAGTATGTTATATACCACACTTTTATTTAGATCTAAAAAAAATTAAAGTTATTGATATCAAAATATTGTAATTTACCTTGGGGTACCAATTATTTTTTCTCCTAATTTTTTCAATATCTTTTCTTTTGCATCATCAATGATCACCTTCCACTCCCTCTTTGGAATCAAGGGAGGATGATCATACCTAGGGTTTCCTGCCAAGATTCTTCTATAAACATCCTGTGTATATTTTAAATATTCACCCACTATAGAGGTGACCTCTTTTTTTATTGAACATGTCTACTCCAAAGAGTCCTTCGAGATAATCCATAAGTTTTTTTTGAGGTTGGAATTCTAGAAATTCCACCTTATGCATAAGGTTTCCCCAAAATTCAACAAGGTCTTTCTCTCTAGGTTCTTATAAAAATGTTCATTTCCTACACACACAAAAAATATGATCTTTAATTTAAAATTAATAATCTAGATTATTTGTGTATGATATGGACAACATGAAATAGTTAAAAAATGAAAAAATACCTAGGAGTCTTATTTGTTTTAATGGAATTCTATTATCTTCAACCAAAAATGTGCATGGAAGGGTTCCCATGTTGGTCATGTGTCTAGCTCCAGGAAATGCAACCACGTCAACCACATCATCAACCTCATCTCTTTCACCACCTGTAGATATTCAATATGCTCAAGTGTGATTAAAATGAGAGAGCCTTGCCCCTTATTTATACTGTCCAATTAGCTTCCTTAGAAGCATCTTCTAGGCCACTTTGTCCACATTGCCACTTTGTCCACATAGTCACCTATGTCCAACTTTGCCCAATTTGTCACTTGTCCATGTATACAATAGCCACTTGACCACTTAACCCATTTTCCTCATTTTAGGGTTAACCTTCTTATAACCACTTTCCATAATTAGAAAGTTATCCATTTACTTTATTATTTAAATAATCCTCCTTGACTTTATTATTTAAATAATTCTCTTTGATTTTTTCACTTCAGTTTATTATTTAAATAATCCTCTTTGACTTTGTCACTTCACTTTATTTTTTAAATAATACTCTTTGACTTTGTCACTTCACTTTATTATTTAAATAATCCTCTTTGACTTTGTCACTTCACTTTATTAGTTAAATAATTTCTTCTTTGTAAGCACTTTGACTTCTTTGACCTTTTGGGTCTTCAAGCCAATTATATGAGGGTCCTTCAGCTTCGTAAGGCCATAACTCTCAAACCACAAGGAGTTATGTGATGTTCCACATACCACTGGAAATGGAATGACATGTACTATCCATATAGAATAGTCTTACCTACAAAGATATCAAAAATCATACCATTATACATCAAACAAACTTGGGTCGATTACCCAAACCTTTGTGCTATCAACGTTTCTTCAAGGGTTGACATCAATGAAAACCAACCCAATTAATCAACAATTGTTACTATAGGGGGTCATATATATAGGATACTAGAGGTAGTTACAACTACTATACCCCCTAAGCAATGTTGCAAGGCAGTATCTCATACAAAAAAATTCATCTTCTTCACAATTTGTTCTAAAGGTGAACAAAAGGACACTGCAATGACTGCATCCTTGGCCCTAGACCTTCCTTTATAATAAAATAATATTGTATAAGAGAAAGAAGATATTGTTACTTCACCTACAATGGTACCTACACACTTCCCAGTTAATCCAAGATACAACAGGTTGGTTGAACAGATTCAACCTTGTTGGAGTTACTTCACACAAACCTAGGATTTATTTTTCCTAAGGTTTTTCCTTATTTATGAGTCATTATTATTCATTTTCCAATATCCTATATTTTAGGAAGAATATTCCTCTAGGAAGAATATTCTCTTCAATTTTCACTTTAGTTTGACTAGTTGAGTGGAGTCTAGATGTTGCATTGGTTTTGTCACCATGCAACATTGGGATCATCGCCAGCTAATGTGCATTAGCCTTGGTATCATCACCATATTGGTACATTACCCATGATTCCTTGATCTCCTCCTCACTTCACTCTGTTTCAGTCAGTTAACTGAAGATTGGTAGACTAGTTAACTCATCTAGGTGGTAGTTCACTCCCGTAACTTCCTGGCAGTTCACTCCCGTAATTGTTGGTGTGTGTCCAGATCACTCTAGACCACCACTATGGTGCATTGGATTCTCCTCCAGTTTGCATTTGTTGGGTTATACAAAGTATATCATGTGTAAATTATTCATTATTCATCACGTTTAATGAGAATTCTTCAATTATTTATCTCTTGCTTCTTCTTTCTCAATTTCTCTATGAAAATGTGTGTGGTATTTTATATCTAGATATATTATGTGAATTTTCAAAACATTTACATGGTATCAGAGCCGATGGATTTCTAAGAAAAAACTACACCAATTTTGTTTTGCAGGTACCAAAGATTAAAGACAACCAAAAAAAATGGAATTCCCAAAAGAATTAATTCTTACACCTTACAATTACTTTGCATGGAAGGAGAGAATAATCATACATATCCAAACTAGAGGATTGTATAGGTTAACCTTGAATACAAACACATAACCGAAATCATCCATAGAAAAATCCAAGTATCTAAATCGAATGGATGAAGCATTCAGAACAATTTGCAGTCTCATCTCTCCCGATCTCCTTTTTCACATATCTTCCTGTAAAACAACCAATGAATATTGCACCACCTTGGAAGGGCTCTTTGGAAAAAAATATGAGATGAGGGGACACATTCTCAAGGTTTAATTTCTCACATTGAATTCAAAAAGCTTCAACAATATCCAAGATTTCTTTACAAAATTCAAGGATTTATTGTCACAACTCAGAGCTTGTGGGGTTGATAAATCTAAGGAGGAGAAATAAATGGTTCTCACCATTCTCTCCAAACTTGGTCCTGAATTCTTTGTGTTTGTATCCACATTCCATTCATTCAAATTCACCTCTGGAGCCACCTGGAACATGCCTTCTCTTGAGGAACTTATCGAATCCTTGACACAAGAGCAAACCAAGCTCATCAACATGGGAAAAATAAAAGGCCCAAAGGTGCATTCACTTACTGTGCAAGATGGAAGCCATCAATATCATAAATCTAAAGATAAATACAAAAGGAAATCTCATTCCCATCTGAAGAAGGGAGGGTACTCAAAACCCTTCACCAATGCCTCTGGATCCAAAGGTGGAAAGGGAAGAAAAGGGGAGAAATGCACATATTGCCATAAAGGATTCCATCTAGAATCTGCATGCATGCATAAAAAAATAGATCTAATGACACAAATACTTTAGAAAAACAACCTTGGAGATCAAATCCCCAAGGATTCCAAGAAGAAGAAGCCAGAAGATTAAAATCCCAAGAAAGGCAATTCTAGTCATGCCTTGATTTCCATCAACTCCTCTCCCGATGCTTGGATTGTAGATTCAGGAGCATCACATCACATGGCTCCCACAAAAGCAGTCTATTATTCCTTGGATGCATGAAAAGGTACTCTTATTCTAATGGGGGACAACTCTCCAGTCCATATATTCGGCAAATGAAGGATTGAACTCACCAACGAAAGCTTCAAGAATGTGTTGCACATTCCCAAACTTTTCATCAATCTTCTCTCTGTGTATCAGATAAACATTATGGCACAGGAAAGAAATTCATATTCACACCAAATGCAATGGACATATATGACATGCAAACCAATTCTAGGGTTGCTACTAGTGAGGTAAATAATCAATCTAGATTGTGTACATTTTCTAAATTTATTGAACTAGATTATTCTTTACTGCTTACCCATGCTGATGAAAGTAGTAGGATATGGAACAAAAGGTTCGGGCATTTGAATTTCAGATATATGCAACAACTTAGAAATAAAATATTGGTTTATGTTCTACCAAACATCCATTTCTCCAAAGGAATCTGTGAGGGATGTGTTCTTAGAAAACACCCTCAAGAGAAATTCGACAAAGGAAAGACTCAGAGAGCTTCCTCTCCTTTAGATATAACCCATAATGACCTCATGGGTCCTTTTCCACATATATCTATCAGAAAAGCAAGGTTTTTTCTCATTTTTGTTGATGATTTCTCACGTTTCACATGGATTTACTTTCTCAGGAAAAAATCCAAGGTCTTTCAACACCTCAAAGATTTCAAAGCCCTTGTTGAGACACAGTCCAGAAAGAAAATCAAAGTCCTACGAAATGATAATGTGGTAGATTATTTCAATCATGAGATCCAGAATCTTTGTCATGAGGTAGGGATTTAGTTGCAGCACATAGTTCCCTATACTTCGCAGCAAAATGGAGTTGTTGAGAGGAAAAACAGAACTCCAAAAGAAATGGCATATTTCATGCTACATGCAAAGTCACTACCACATAGACTATGGTCTGAAGCACTTAATTTTGAAACCTACATCCAAAAAATATATCCCCATAGATCTGTCAAGGATAAGACCCCCTACAAGGCTCAGAGCGGCCTCAAACCATAAGTGACCCACTTTCGTATTTTTGATTCATGTGTGTGGGCCCAAATTCCCTCTAAAAAGAGGAAGGCACTTGATCCACAGAGCATAGAGTGTATATTTGTTGGATACCCCGACAGTGTGAAGGTATAAATACTTATTGATCTCTCCTCGGACCAGCTCATCATTGAGAGAAGTGTACAATTCAAGGAAAGTGTCTTGCATGTACCTCAATAGCTGCATGCAAACAACTTCATTCTTCCACCTGTCCGAGATGATGAACATGCACATGCCGAATCTTCTTCAGATGAAAGTTCTGATTCAGAGGATTTATATGATCCAGATATAGAGTTAGTACATTAAGATGTCGATTCAGAGCATCCATATGCAGATGCAAAGCCAGAGTAGAGGCCCAAGTGGGCACAAACTACTCTTCAGGATGCATGGGATCTTGTTGGCGATCTAAGTGATACTAGGAGGACTTGATATGATTTTGAGGAGCCTCATATTTCACTCACTGCCACTGAACCATTTCCCTCCAGGCATCTCTTCTTGGTTCAATCTTCAAACCCACAGTCTTATGGCGAGGCTATTGGAAATACCTTTTGGGAATCCGCCATGCAGGAGGAGTACAACTCTCTCCTCGAAAACCAAACTTGGGATCTAGTTCCCCTTCCTTCTAGAAGGAAAATTTTCAGATGTAGATGGGTCTACAGGACCAAGAGTGTACTGGATCGACATATTAGCAGATACAAAGCCAGGCATGTTTCCAAAGGATTTCAATAGGTGCATGACATTGACTATGATGAGACCTTCACTCCAGTAGTGAAGATGGATTCCATACATTTGGCACTTGCCATTACGATGGCCAAGGGATGGGAAGTCTATCATATGGACATGAAGAATGCATTTCTTCATAGTGATCTCTCTTAGGAGATCTATATGGAGGAGCCCCAGGGATTTATGTAGGATTCATCTTTGGTTTTTCGACTGAAGAAGTCTCTTTATGGCCTCAAGCAAGCTCCGAGGGAATGGTATGTTACAGGTATGAACTAACTGAGAGGGGGGGGGTGAATCAGTTAGTGTAGATTATTAATAATTTCTCTCCTTTTCTAGCTTTGAATCATTAATCTTAGTGGCAGTGAGTCTTTACTGTGAAATCCAGAGTTATAAACATAA
>ML798273.1:149295-160737 GCA_009831015.1 Picea engelmannii | reverse complement strand
CCCCCTCTGCACTCCCTCGCATGGAACAGTGTACATAATTATGGGGTGTAAAGTCTTCATGGGGTATAAACATGGCTGAAAGCAAGGACCTCTAAATCAGGAAGATAATCAGGCTCCACAACCAACAACTGGTTCTACTTCGGGAGGGTCTGAGGGACAGGTTATGTATGTGGTTTTAGGTGACTCAGACATAAGGGGAGTTTCAACATCCTCTTCTGAAACATCCTCTAAGATGGCCATAAAAATATTTTGTTCCTTACACTTGTGGCCCGGAAAATATTTTCCATCACAATTATAACAAAGGCCTTTGAGTTGGTGTTCGACCATTTCAGCTCTGGTCAATTTTTGGATCTTTAGTGGAGGAGAGGGAGTAGTGGGATTTACTGGTTTAGTGTGAGGAATAAAGCGAGGTTTCCAGTTTTGAGAATATACAACATGTTGTGCTTATTTATCTCTTTTAGTATCCTCCACCCAACTCTGAGGCCGAGCCATGAGGACATGGGCACGAATCCCATCCTTGAGGCCACTAATAAAACATTCTTGGAAAAAGGCATTAGACATGCCCTCTGTCTGAAAAGCTAGGCACTCAAAAGAAGATATAAAGTCTTCCACTATTCCTGATTATTTCAACTTTGTCAAATGTTCTAAATGGTTGGTGTCAGTGTTAGAGCGTTCATAAAGCTATTCCACAAAGTGTGTCCAAGCAATATACCGTTGACGGGAAGTTTTTCTCCATTGCGACCATTGCCAACATTCTTGATCTAGATGGAGAACACCATACCAAAGTTTGGCTAAGTCATATGTACTGACATATAAAGAGAAATAATGTTCCATTTGGGTTACCCAACCAGTGAGATCCAAGCCATCAAATTTGGTCACATCCACTTGCGAAAGGCGTAGGTCATGCTGAAAGTGATGGTGTTGAAAATTATGGGAAGGAGAGGAAGTTTCAGCTTCAGTATGTGGGGGTGGGTTAGATAAAGGGTTATCTGCGGGGATATGCAGCTTAGTGCAGATCATCGAAACAACAGATTCAAGCTGGGTAGTCATGTATTGTTTGATTTCCTCGATTGAGGCGACGATGGAGGACTGCATGGTTGTATTGATGGCGACAACATTGACACTGAGCTATTTCACTTCTTGTTGGGTATCTGTGAAATTATATTGAAAGGTATTGAAGAGAGCTTCCAAGTATTGGCTACGGGTATGGGCCATGATGACGAGGGAACTGAAACGGGGTGGGTGGGGTCAAAAATTTTGCTGAAAAATGATATGTATGAATGTGATAAGGGAAAAGAGATAAATCCAATGGAATAGGTCTCAAATAATGGTGCAAAAAATTCCAAATTTTTTTTTTTACACCTGGTATGAAGAATACTGCAGTGATGAAATGCCCAAATTCTTAACTAGAAATAAATTTGTAGTGATTTGGCAACCTGAACACAGTTGCAGGGCAATAGATCTTGTCTATTTTAATTTTTTTGTTTCTGTCCCCAAGGGTTAGGTATTCAAGGGTTCTACAGACAAGGGTTTGCCCTGTGCTATAGCTCTCTGATATACATGCAGGTTCAAACAGTAGTACTCGGCCCAATATCTCAGGGCACTAACTAAGGAGTCTAGACCGTGCTCTTAGCCATACTACCTGACTACCCATTTACTACAGAGTATCTTCCCGAATGTTGTTCTCGGTGGAACTATAGCAATCAGGTGGCCGATCGATTTATCTATAGAAAGATTCAGGAAATCTAGGCCAATCCGTACACAGGTTTTTTCTAATGTGCTACCACTCGAAGGGGTACCAACAAGGGTTACAAGGGTGGCAAACAGATGTGCACTTAAGAACCACTTGTATTTCCTGCATGTATGAATCCCTGAACCACTGGTTTATGCATTGGTTGGGAGGTACCGGTGAGGTCTCATCGGTCAGCATGTTGGAGTTGGATGGAGCGTGAGAACGAGACAGTCACTTTCAGTTCTTCACATTTGGCTACAGTACACATGTGTATATTTTGTATTGAATAGTGGTTCAAATTTCCTGTATATGCATTTTTGTAATGTCGAAGGCACGCATGCGTAATTTGTGTAAAACGATTTAGTAAATTTTTTTTATGTGAATATTTATCATGGCGAATGTACTCAGGTATAAATCTTTTGAAAGGTAGTTAAATTTTTTTTTCTGTGCCTTCTTGGTTTTCCAGTATTTAGATGTGTATATGTGATAGGGTGCATTGGCTACTTGCGTTGTTTGAATTTCTGGTTGATTGCTTCCGATGTTGTTCTTCCAGTACGGTTGGGTATGAACCTTGTGTAGAATCATGTTTTCAGAAAAGCTTAAGTTCCAGTACCGTGCTTGTTCTTAAAAAAAAAAAATACCAAGTCTAAATCTGATAACTCTTTATGGATCCCCCTATGCTATTACTATTTTATTTATTTCGTATTCTAGATTTCACTTGTAAGACCTTCATTTTTTCCCTTTTATTCTTAAGCCTCATTTTCGAAGTATCATTGCATAAACCCCTTTAGATGACTTCTAAACATGGTACTAGGCTTGGCCTGGTAGATAGTCATATGAAACTATTGCAGAAGCTCGGTGATGACTTTGTCGAGGTTCTCCGAGTCCATATTAATCAAGGAACACGAGAAAATTTAATTACCTGTGGATGTAACCTACTCTTTATGGACTAAGGGGGTCTAGGGAACTCACTCTTTGAATGAAATAGAATTCCTTGTTTGCCCAGCTGTATGATTCGACAAAACCACAACCCTCCTAGAACTTCGACCAAGACATCACTTAACGTTAAATAATTTTCATGCTCCTACCCAGGTTACTCAGGCTGGATTATACCCAACATTCTTTAGAAGCTATGAATTGGAGACTGGCTTTCTCACTTGGATTGAACTCTCTATGGCGGCCTCCTTAAGAAGCATTGAAATCTCCAGATCTCAAAATGTATACATTATATATATATATATATATAAGTTATCTCCATATCTACATTTCAGGAATAAAACTATTGCCCACACTTTTAAGGTGGGGGGGGAACCTCACTATCCTGGACAAGTACCAAGAGGTTGACACGGAGAGGATCACACACTATTGATAATTTAGGACATGGCACCTCATGAGGAGGACGAAGAGGTTCGATTACATGATTAGAGATTCACGAAGACTAGCTTCGAGCGATTAGAGGCATTTGGGGACAAGTAGTTCTTACTGTATATATTTTTGTTTTACTACTCTGGTTGTTTCCAGATTTTTTTACATTCAATGTTTTACAATTATCGATAAATTTCTTATATGAACCGGAGAGTTAAGGTAGAAAATAGTTATTTTGTTTCAATACCTATTACTGCGATTATCCCTTCACATAGTTCAATTGTTTTGCAATAGCTTAAATGATTAAGTTTGATCATAGCTAACGTGACAGCGAATTTAATTATTTATATTTCACAATGTAATTATTAATTATTCTTGTTGTGAATTCTATTTACTTACAGTTGGTCGAGGTATTCATTGCTAATTCCGAGAATCCCATATTAACTAAGTTGAAATTTTAATATCATGTTTATAATTGCAAGAATATTTTATTATTAATTACACAGAGATCCTAATAATCACCCTAAGATTTAATTATTTAATAGTTAGAGCTTGTAGAGTTATGTTTTTAACGCCTTTTCTCTTCATTTATAACTTTAAAACATTATCTTTTAGTAATAATGTATGTCAGTGCCAGTGGAATTTAGGCACGTTGGATTTTATGTGTGGTTGAAGGTTTGGAATTTTGTTGCGTGTGGGTCCCTAGAACCTCTGTTGCAACGTGGCGATGTGATACCTTAGGATTGGTTCATTGCACGTGTTGATCGTTAAGCACATACGAAACCTGGCTTAGGACCATGTGCCTCCCGATCTGGATGATGTTGTTTTTGTAAGTAAGGTCGTACTCGTTTTGTAACGTTAATGTGTTTGTCTCCCGCTCGCTGGGAGGGTTCTAGCTACTTGTGTCATTAAATTTGTTATGTTTGGTTTGATTGATGTTGCTTTAGCTTAGTAGGCATGGTCTTTCCTGTGTTGGGCGAGATGTAGACACCTCCTTGTTGCTCATAACAGTCACCAGCCTTGATACCTTAAATGGTCAAAATCGATGGGAACCTAGGCTTGAGCATTGCTTATGTGTCCTAGAGGTCCTAGCCTTGCAGGGTAGGATTGGTGAGTAGTCATCATTATTCTTCATCTGATTGGTTGTCATATGTTGCTTCCAACTGCATGATGTGCTAGTATGCTAGGTTGTTATGTTTGTATGTTGTGTGAATTGTGTGTGTTGTCTTCGTTGTCGAGTTGCAATGATTGATTGTATTTTCATTATTACTTTCCTATATAAAATAAATAATTATGTGGCTTGTTGTCTAAACGATGGGGTTCGTTACTTATGGTATCAGAGCTGCTTCGACCCACGACTTGGGATCACTACATCTTCCTTGATTAGATATTTGATTATAATGTCATTAATTAATTTGATGTGTATTTGTGTAGGTAATCATGGTTAGAGGACGTCACAGAGGCAGACGAAGGGGTGCTAGGGGAGGAGGCGTGACACCCCTGGTAGAATCCACGCCTGAGGGGTCTAACCCCCAGGGAGACAAATAGGTTTTCGGGTAGGAACATGTAGTTGTGGGTGATGTGTTTGGGATGATGAGGTCCTTTTAGAGGATGTCTGAGGCACTGATTGGTCATTTGGATAGAGATGAATCCAGGGCACCGACACCTCCTGAGGTTCCATCATGCACTCTGTTGGTACTGGTAGCATTCACCGCGAACTTGAGAAGGTCAAATTTCTCAAGTTATTTGGTGCCTCGGATGGAGTAGCTATCGAGGCATGGTTGGATAATATGGTGATGTACTTTACACTTCGCGACTGTACCTCTAACATGAAGGTCTACATGGAGGTCTTTCAACTGAACGGGAGCGCTCTTCTATGGTGGAAGATGCTCCTTCCACAATTGAACATGGTCATCGAAGACGTGTTATGGGACCTGTTCGAGGAACACTTCCAGGAGAGATATCTATCTGAGGAATTCATTGAGCATCATCTCAACTAGTTCAATGCCTTGCAACAGAGCGTTCGTACAGTTCTCGAGTACGAGGCCCATTTTATGGAGATGCTTCGGTATTCTCCACACCTGAATACCGAGAAACCTAAGGTCAACAAGTTCGTGTTTGGCCTTAATGACAACATTTGTGCAAAGGTTAGGATTTTGATGCCTCAAACCTTGCATGATGTTTTTCAAAAGGCCCTCATTGCAGAGGAGGAGCTTATTAGCGGGGGTCAGAGAAATAATCCAGCGAGACCAGCGGGACAGACATCATATGGTGCACAGCAGCATCAGACAGTAGCTAGACATTCACCAGGATATCGTGGAATCTAGAGAGGATCCACTTTGTCTACACCTCGGCACCCAATGCCTCAACAACGAACTCCTTACAGAGGACCATAGCACCAGCAACAACGTCAACCGCAGTAGCAGCAGTTTAGGCCTATTCAGCAGAATAGACCAGGGTTCCAGGTTGGTGGGCCGTCAGCTTCCACTTCAAGTACCAGGAGTATTGGGTTGAATAAAGGGTGTTGGACATGTGGATAGCCACATCACCAGTGTGACTTCCTAGTGGAGAGGACCATATCATCTATATCAGTCAGACCCACTACCATGGGATATTTGGGCAAGGCTCATCGGATTCATGCATCGGTAAATAATCGTGAGGCAGAGAACCAGTTGACTGTGCTCGAGACATCAGGTATCGTTGCTAACCAAACCCTTAGTATTTTGATATATTTAGGTGCTACAGAGAGTTTTATTTCTGGTGCAGTGCTAAAAATAATTAAGGTAAAGGGAGACAAACAGGATGAGTTTAGATTTATAGAAATGGCTTTGGGAGCCAAACAGAAGATTGGAGGTAAGGTTACAGGTTGTATCCTTAACCTAGGATATTTTGTCACAATGGTCAACCTGTATGTCACAATATTAGGGTTTTATGATGTTGTGATCGGTATGGACTGGTTGGAATTGCATGAGGCGATACTCAACTGTAAGATGAAATGGTTGAGCTTGGTTGATGATGAGGAACTGGGACATGTGATTGTAGGACGGAACTAGGGAGTCTCCCTGAGGTTCATCTCTTCCTTGCAACTACTAAAGAGCATGCGCAAGGGATGTAATATTTATTCGATCCTTAGGTTAAATGAGAAGGGGGTAGCAGAAGGTCTACAAGAGCTTCCAGTGGTGTGAGAGTTCATGGATGTCTTCCCTGAGGAGTTACCTGGGATGCCACCAGAGAGGGAATTGGAATTTACCATTGACCTAAAACCAGGAATTGAATCGATAGCAAGAATGCCTTATCGGATGTCGACCCCAGAGTTACAGGATTTGAAAATGCAACTGAAGGAGTTGTTGGACCTAGGAATTATACGTCCAAGTGTGTCACTGTGGGGTGTGCCTGTTATTTTCATACAGAAGAAGGATGGGTCATGGAGACTCTGCATTAACTACTGTCAATTAAACAAGGCAATGATCAAGAACCAATATATGTTGCCAATGATTGATGATCTATTTGATCAAATGAAAGGCACGATGGGGTTTTCAAAGATCGACTTGAGATCAAGGTAACACTAGTTACGGATCAAGGAGGACGACATCCCTAAGACAACCTTTAAGACAAGGTTTGGACATTACGAGTTTATTGTTTTACCGTTTGGATTGATGAACGCCCCAGGGGTATTTATGAGCTTGATGAACAAGGTGTTCCATGAATACTTGGACAAGTTCATCCAAGTATTCATTGGCGATATTTTGATATATTCTCAGACGATGGAGGAGCATGACAAGAACTTTCACTTGGTACTACAGTTTCTACGAGAGAACAAATTGTATGGGAAACTGTCTACATATTTGTTTTATCAATCAAAGATTCACCACTTAGGGAATGTTATCTTCGGCGAAGGTATCGCAGTGGATCCAAAAAATTTCGAGGCTATTATGGAATGGCCTGTGTCGACAAATGTCCCGAAGTGCGTAGCTTCATGGATTTAGCAGGATACTATTGACAGTTCGTCGAGGGATTTTCAAAGAGAGAAAATCTGATTATGGAATTGCAGAAGAAGTACAAGAAGTTTGTTTGGACCAAGAAATGCGTGGAGGAATTTCGGAGGCTCAAGGAGATTTTGACGACATCATCGATACTAAAGGTCCCTAACATGGATGAGGATTTCTTGGTATGCACTGACGCATCCAAGGAAGTCTCAGGTGGAGTCTTGACACAATACGGTCGAGTGATCACTTACATATAGAGAAAGTTGAGAAGGCATGAGGAGAAATATGCGATGCGCAATTTAGACTTTTTATCCATTTTTTATGCCTTGAGAGTTTGGAGACACTACCTTATTAGACGAAAATTTGAAATAAAAATGGACCACTGTGGTCTACAACACATATTTACGCAAAGAAACTTGAACGTGCGACAATGGCATTGGTCAAAATTTCTTAGCGAGTACGATTTTGAGATCACTTACATAAAAGGAACAATGAACAGAGTGGCTGATGTGTTTAGTCAGAGACCACGCATATTTTTGGTGATGCCTCATCAGACGAATCTACATGAAAAGATTCTAAATTTACAGTGCAATGATGACTAGTACAAATAGGTCAAGGATTTTATCGGACAAAACACAAGGATGGTACCAAAATTTGAGGGATTTACTGTGGACAATGACGGATTATTGAGATTTAAAAGTTGAATTTATGGACCTACCAACGATGAGTTGAGGAGTTTGATCTTAAACGAGGCTCATAGAGTAGTGTACATGGCTCATCCTGGAGTCACGAAGATGAGGGAAGAGCTTAAAACCTTATTCTTCTGGAAAGGAATGAAGGCGGACATAGTCAACTACCTGGCAAGATGTCTAGAATGTCACAGTAGCATATTTGGGCTATTTTGCGACGGCTGTTTCGACGCTATTGCGACGTTATTTCGTTGATATGGCGACGAATCTGGAGTCTTTGAAATGTCATTTTATGTGACATGGCATTTTCGACGAACTTGATCAAATGTCAAAAAAGCAACAATATAGGCAAACAATGTGAAACGAATTTTTCATCTAAATTGTGACAACAACTTTTATAGCAAAAGAAACGCATCAATAGAAGTTGTCATCGCATATGTGAGGACAAATTTTTGTTGTTTATATAGATAAACCTTCCCATCAATAGAAGTTTTCGTCTCCTATTCGACGACCACTTTTTGTTGTTTATGTAGCTAAATCGACACATCAATATAAGTTGTCATCGCCTATTTGACAACAACTTTTCGTTGTTTATATAGCTAAACCATCGCATCAATAGAAGTTGTCATCACCTATTTGACAACAATTTTTTGTTTTTTATGTAGCTAAACCGACGCATCAATATAAGTTGTCGTTGCCTATTCGACAACAACTTTTTGTTGTTTATGTAGCTAAATTGACGCATCAATATAAGTTGTCGTCGCCTATTTGACAACAACTTTTTGTTGTTTATGTAGCTAAATCGACGCATCAATAGAAGTTGTCGTCGCCTATTCGACGACAACTTTTTGTTGTTTATATAGAAAAACTGTTGCATCAATAGAAATTGTCGTCGCATGGGAAACGGCAGCTTTTCGTTGTTTGTATAGCAAAACCATCACATCAATAAAATTTGTCATCGGATATGCGATGACCAAAAATTATTTAGAAAAAAAACAAAAAAAAAAATTGGGCATCAATTTTGATATTAATATTAATATTAAATCCCACAGGGTATTGCATGAGCCCCGTATTGATTTCACAAAGCCTTGGGACTTCTTTGATGGAGCTTGTCAAGGCTCTCCAAAAATGTGTGGGGATGGATTCATACTCTTTTTAGATCATTACCACTTCTTCTCCTTAAAATATGGAGCAGGACTAGGAGCAAATAACATGGTTGAATTCTACACCCTCTAGACGTTGATGAAAGTGGCACTTGAAAAAAATATTAGGTGTTTGCAAGTTCTTGGAGATTTTAAGTTGTTGATGGATTGGGATAATGGAAAATTTAGTATTACATATTTGGTCTTGGAGCCAATCATGGCACTATGCTTGGAGAAAAAATCTATGTTCGAGGAGGCCTCATTTTTCCATATCTCCATGGATTTTAATAAAAAATAGGATATGTTGTCAAAATAAGCCATCATGCTACAAGGCTCCTTGTGGAATGTGAATACAAGGACAATGCTTTACTAGAAGCTACTCAATTGTCTATGTTTTGATGTTTGGTTGATAGGTCTTGGGGTAGATATGGAATTATGTTTTCTTGGAGGTTAAAGATTATTCTAGTTATGTTAGGTTTTGTCTAAATTGATTTTGTATGGCTATGTATGAATCATATATGGATCTCTTTTGGAAGATGAAATGTATATGTCTAGGTTAGTATGAGGGAAATATATATATATATATATATATATATATATATATATATACCCATTGTTTCAATATGCAACTAGGGAAATTGAATTTCCATATGTTCAATTGTAAACCATTTTTCCTAATATGGACACTGCTTGCCCCTACTCTAAAGAAAGGTATATCATTATGTCAAATAGACTTTATCTATTAATGGTAAATAATTTTATCAATAAAGGATGACACCATATGGCCTGAGTCCACATTTGTTAGTCCTAAAACCTTTGGTTCTGCTTTGAGCATGCGTGGATAGTGTGTCTTTGGAAGATCAACATAAAATACTATATGCATACCAAAAAAGGATGGAAGGTTGAACTAGAAGGAACTATTTCATACTACCTTTATAATGGAGTAAGGACCATACTAAAGAGATTTTATCTTTCGATGATAACCTTTAAACTTTTCCTTTTTCAATTGAATGGAAACTTGTTTTTTGTCAATTGAATCTAGCTCGAGTGGTTGTGAGATGGAGTGTTATCCTCCCCACCTTGGTTTTATTATTGTAAGGATATGCTAAAGCTTCAAGCTTATACACAATCCAATTTACCTTGGGTACCATCCTCATAATGAGGTAAAGTTCCTGGTGGGTTTCCCTAGGAAATGTATTACGCAGAAACAAAAAAAAAAAAGAGAAAAAAAAAAAGGNGTCACAATATTGGAAAGATGAGGTATTATATGTGCATTGTGTCTCTATTTGTATTTTAACTATGAGCACTGTGAAATAGACTAAACATACTCATGGATTAGAAGAAGTTTCTTAATAAATGTATTGGCCCTATCTCATTCTTTTGTGATCTTTGAAGTGGAGGATGTTTATGGTGGTAGAAGTGCAACATCAATAGGAATAGTTGGTTGAAAATGAAAGCAAGCATGGAAGGGACTATGGTTAGTGGAACTATGAAGTGTAAAATTATCGACGTTTAATAAAAGTTAGATTTTCATCCCACGTATAAGGGTGCACAATTGGTTATATCTATGAAACAAGTGTACTAAGGTTCAATTGACAACTTCAATTTGACCATCAATATAAGGGTGGAAATTTGTGGAAGACATTAGCCGTTGTGTCAAGCATAGTCCACTAGGCATACAAAAAATGGATAATAATCATAGATTCATGGGTTAAAACTATAGAGGAGGGAAATCCCAAATTATACAAAAAAAAATGAAGAAAAAGAAGCAACATCAAAGGTTGTAGTATCCTTCTTACAAGGAACCATGATGGCCATTTTAGAGAGTCAATTGAAACAAAAAAATATGCAGTCATGTTAAAATTTATCCATTAGTAAACCATAAACTTACACTAATAGATTCCTAAGGTCTAAAGGACACAATAAAATGATCATACATACCTAAATGGTGATTTATCGCAACACAAAATTTGAGGTGGTTCTCAACATAATGTATCATACGTGGCCAATAAAATTATCCTTGTAAAGTTGCAACTATCTTTGATATGATAAAATGTCCAACCAAATTTAAGAAATGTGATTACCAAATCAACAAATGCCTAGATTCACTTGAAAATGCACACATCTTATCAAGTCAATAGAGAGTATCATTATGCAAATGAAAACAAATAAAATTGATAATAAGGCCTATGGAGGTAGTGTATCATCCTTGTTGAGTGATTGCATAAAATTTTGCAAAATTTGTGTGTATTGTAGAACTCTAGCAAATTTTTTGTATCACGCCCTTTTGTGTCAAGAACCACTGCCAATGTTATTGGTGTTCGACTCAAATAATAGTGTACTTTGTTATCTCTTCAATTTAAATGTTTGATAACCAATTGGAAGTGGTATCAAAAAGTCTATTTCATATGTGGTGTGTTCTCAAGTTTTCTCTAGGTTTGTAGGAACTAAAGTGGTTTATGGTTAGAATGAATCATGAACTATTTTCCCTACACATAGTGTCTCCACTGGTGAACTACTTAAACAAT
>ML798273.1:96613-126566 GCA_009831015.1 Picea engelmannii | reverse complement strand
AAACAATCATGCAAAATTAGTGTATACTATAACAAACATTCAAACAATATATATACATATATACAATTTTATATAAAATTGACAAAATAAAAAAAGATAATGAATATATAGCTAATTACCATGGGACGATATTCATTCGATCCTCCATCAATGTGACCATATTTCCTACAATGTTTTGTAGCTGTTATTATTAAAATTATTACGAGACATCTGAGGCGACATTTTTTACCAGGGAAATAACATCTACCATCACCCTTTTCACCCGCTTTACTTTTTTCCCCACCTCTAACAACATTCTGCGGCATTTTTCCGCACAAAAATACCCTTTCGGAACCATCATTGTTATAACAAGATTGTTGCAACATCTTTAAATCATCAAATATTTATAGGCCAATTTTAGGTCACTATCATCGCAATTGCGATGATAGTGACCTAAAAATATTTTTTTTTTCCACCTAATTATTTTAGGTCATTTTCAACGGTAAAGTATGACTAAATTATTATGGTCAACTTTCGTCACTTATGTGACGGACAATCTAACTACGTCTCTTATGAGATGAACATTTACCATTATAATTCAGTCAAACAGTAGGCATCAAGATTGCGACGAACACAAGGTAGATTTAGAAAAAAAGAACTTTTTCTCTTGCATGTTGCGACGAAAGAGTACTTTCGTCGCAAGTGGTCATCGCAAATTTTTCAATATGTAGTATTGTCAGCAGGTGAAGGTTGAACATATACATCCGGCAGGATTACTATAGCCACACGTTATTCTGAAATCAAAATGGGAGGTCATTTCGATGGATTTCATTGTTTGATTGCCACTGATGGCAAGGACACACAAATCAATTTTTTGTGGTAGTCGACACTCTAATGAAGAGTGCTCATTTTATTCATGTGCATATGACGTATCAGGCACCTGACATAGCTATAATTTTCATCAGTGCGATTGTGAGGCTGTATGGCGTGCCTAAGAGGATTATATCTGATAGAGGATCGGTGTTTACAGGACGATTTTGGACTAGTTTCCAAGAAGCCTTGGGAACCCAACTTAACTTTAGTACCGCATATCACTCGAAGATAGATGGGCAGACTGAATGAAGTGTTAGGAAAAATTCTTGCCACTCATAGATACTTCATATAACAACAGTTATCAAAGCACCATTAAGATGGCGCCTTTCGAATTTATTTACGGGCGACCGTGTCGGAAGCCTTTGAGTTGGGATCGTCTTGAGGATAGGGCCCTGGTGGGACCAGAAGTGATCTAAGAAATGGAATATCAAATGAAAACAATAAGACAAAGGATCAAGGAAGCACAGGATCAACAGAAGAGTTATGTTGATGCGCATCATGTCGATCGTAGTTATGAAGTTGGCGGTCGAATATTCTTGCAAGTGAAACTGCATAAGAGTTCGATCAAGTTTGGAAAGGGTGATAAACTCTCTCCTAGGTTCGTGGGACCCTTTGAGATTGTGGAAAAGAAGGGGCTCATGGCCTATCGACTAGCCTTTCCTCATTCTTTGAGGCATATGCATGATGTTTTTCACGTATCTGTTTTGAGACATTATGTTAGTGATCCTACACATGTTATTGACATGAGTTCCTTGCAGGTATCAAATGAGGGTCCTCTCACGGCAAAGCCAATCTGCATCCTGGACCATCGCATTCGACAACTACGACGTCAAACAGTAGATCAGGTCAAGGTCCAGTGGGAAGAAACTATAGTCCACAATCGGCAACCTGGGAGGACGCATATGATATGCATTAGCATTTTCCATTTTTGTTTGATAGCTAGACATATGATACTGTGAAACACTTTATTTCGACACTTACATACTATGAAACTTAGGGACGAAGTTTAAAACAAGAGGGGGTGTATGCAACATCCCGCTCTTGCGCACACTGAGAAGAATTATTCTTTGAGGAAGCTTGCATGCAAGTGATCTGGATCATTATACTATTAGTTGTTTTGATTATGATTATGAGATATTGTGGATTTGATGATATGTTATTTTTGTTGTATTTACATCGACAAGTGCTATTGACTAGGTTCTCCTGAGTGTGCAGGACTCTGGACATTAGAGGATGTCGAGGCATCAATGAAACTCCTTGGACTCTGGATCGAGTCAGGGAGTGGATTGTTAGGGTTTGAATGTTGTTTATGTGACATATGTACATATGATTAGATATTATGATGTTGATTGTTATCGCTGAAATATTTCATTGATGGATGCAGGCTAACGATAGCTTACCGACCAGACTCACATTTGGAGTAAAGGGGTCATGCATGACAACCAGAGACATCGAGGGAGAGGTGTGGAAACAGCCCTACCATAGCCTACTAGCACTCCCACCGTGGCTTGAATGGTAGGTTAACGATTACCTAGTTTGAGAAGACCCATGATGTCATGAGGGAAGACTATGACAGTCGCTTACGATGATTCTAAGGGACGTGCAATAAAGCAGGGTCCTTATTCCTTAGAGGCCCTTAGTCTCCCACAAGATCACCTGAAGGAGTACTGACTCCAGGCGTTTTATGTCTATCAATTCAGTCAAGAGGCAAGTGGCACCCTTGGAGCACACAGTGCGTATTGAAGGGCACGTCGTGTGAATAAAACAAAAAGAGGCGAGTGGCATACTTGGAGCATGTAGTGCGTCCTGAAGGGCACATCATGATTTTAACTATGGTAAGTTAATAAACCTAGTGCCTAGAAAGCTATGCCTCCTTAGGACCTGGTCGGCCTTAAAATGAATGATGTGATGAGTAAATTTTAATAACAAAATTTCCCTTAAAAACTGTCGCCAAGCCTAGTGAATTTAAAACCTAGGTCTAAGTAGAACCTCTAAACAAAAACAAACTAATTAGACATATAACAAGAAGGGGTAAAGAAAATTCAAGCTTTATTAATTAAAGTAAAAATTTTAATGAAGGTTTAATCATTAAAAGGGGGTAAATGGTTGTTTGTCTAAACTTGCTAATTCTAAACTTAGTTAAAAAGGGGGAAACTTAAAGAAAAGGGGAAACTTAAAGAAAAGGGGAAACTGATAGAAAAAGGGGAATGTCTAACTGAGTAAGGAATCTAGCCTTTGTAACTTTCTATTTATGAACTCAACTAGGATTTAAGTAAGGCGTAAGTCATTTAAGAATTGTAAGGGAATAATGGGACATCGAGGAGCGTTTTTAGGAACGTTTTTAGGTGGGTGAGGGAAATAGGAAAATTTAATTAATTAATAAATTTATTTTTCAGGTGCAACTAGGGGATCGGGCGACATGTGTACGGGGTAGGTTTTTCCTAATTAAATAAATGAAAAAGGAATCTAATGAGGGATTGGGAAACTAATCAATTGAAAACTATATAAAAAGGATGGCAGAGGAGGAGTATGGATCACGACTAGTTTGCGTAGGGTTACGCTGCCGGAATTCTATCTTGACTGAATTTCTCTTCTGGGAGTTGGGATACCCAGCTTGGATATCGAGTGGTAGCTCGACGTTGCGAGGTGAGCTGGGAGCTAGCATTCTCTAGTACTCTGTGTGTGTCCCCTATGCGGCTCGGGGGGCTTAGGGGGAAGAATATTACTGCTAGTGTTGGATGGGAAGTACCGGTGAGGTCTCATCGGTCGGCAAGTCGGAGTTGGATGGAGTGCGAGCACGGGACAATCACTTCCGGTTCTTCGCATTTTGCTATGGTACACATGTGTATATTTTGTATTGAATAGTAGTTAAAATTTCATGTATATTCATTTTTTTAATGTCGAAGGCACGGATGCGTAATTTGTGTAAAAATATTTAGTAAATTTTTTGTATGTGAATATTTATGATGGCGAATGTACTCAGGTATAAATTTGTTGAAAGGTAGTTAAATTTCTGTTTCTGGGCCTTCTTGGTTCTCCATTAATTAGATGCGTAGATGTGATAGGGTGCATTGGCTACTTGCATTGTTTGAATTTCTGGTCGATTTCTTATGATGTTGTTCTTCAAGTACGGTTGGGTATGAACCTTGTGTAGAATCATGTTTTCAGACAAGCTTAAGTTCTAGTACCGTGCTTCTTGTTAAAAAAATAAAATACCAAGTCTAAATATGATAACTCTGTAGGGATCATATTCCATATTTCACTTGTAAGACCTTCCTTTTTTCCCTTTTATCTTAAGCCTCATTTTCTAAGTATCGTTGTATAAACCCCTATTAGATGACTTCTGAACATGGTACTAGACTTGGCCCAGTAGATATCCATATGAAACTGTTGCAGAAGCTCGGTGATGAATTTGTTGAGGTTCTCCGAGTCCATATTAATCAAGGAACGCAGGCAAATTTAATTACCCGTGGATGTAACTTACTCTTTATGGACTAAGGGGGTAGGGAACTCACTCTTTGAATGAAATAGAATTCCTGGTTTGCCCAGCTGTATGATTCGACAGAACCACAACCCTTCTAGAACTTCGACCAAGACATCACTTAACGCTAAACCATTTTCATCCTCCTACCCAGGTTACTCGGGTTGGATTATACCCGACAGTATTTAGAAGCTATGAATTGGATATTGGCTTTCTCACTTGGCTTGAACTCTCTATGGCAGCCTCCTTAAGAAAAATTGAAATCTCCATATCTCAAATTGTATCTATCTATCTATCTATATATATATGTGTGTGTGTGTGTGTTTTTCAGGAATAACACTACTGCGCACACTTTTAGGGGGGGACCCAACCCCACTCTCCTAGACAAGTACCAGGAGGTTGACACGAAATTGATCTCACACTGCTGATGATTTAGGACATGGCACATGATGAGGAGGATGGAGAGGTTCGATTACACGATTAGCTCCGAGCGATCAAAGGCATTTGGGGACAAGTAGTTCTTACTGTAGATATTTTTGTTTTACTATTGTGGTTGTTTCCATATTTTTTTTCATTTAATGTTTTACAGTTATCGATAAATTTATTATACGAACCAATGAGTTGAGGCAGAAAATAGTTATTTTGTTTCAATACCAATTAATGTGATTATCCCTTCACATAGTTCAATTGTTTTGCGACAAATTAAATGATTAAGTGTGATCATAGCTAACGTGACAGCGAATTTAATTATTTATATTTAGCAATGTAATTATTAATTATTCTTGTTTTGAATTCTATTTACTTATAGTTGGCAAAGGTATTCATTGCTAATTCTGACAATCCTGGGTTAACTAAGATGAAATTTTAATATCTTGTTTAAAATTGCAAGAATATTTTATTATTAAGTACATAAAGATCCTAACAAGCACCTTGAGATTTAATTATTTAATGGTTAGAGCTGGCAGAGTTCTGTTTTTAGGAAATTAGTTATATCCAATTTATGGCGGTTGGATTTGGGGTAGGTTATCCGTTAGGGTGGTCATCCCTTAGATCCGTGACTACTTTACAGTTGTAAGGTGCTTTAGGAAAGTGCGTTATTCACTCACAATTTATTCTTTTGCAACAACTGACTGGCCGTTTGAACAGTGGACCAGCCTTCTTATTAGTTAAATTGTTTCTCACAAATGATCGTTACCAGCGATCGTGTTTGGTATAAATAAATGGCTTATAGTTTAGCAAAATTTTAGTTTCAATGACTACCAGCGATGGCATTTGCCCAGCTGGCGGGTATAAAATAAGTGCACACTTCACAATGTTATTCGCTAGGCCCCCTACCACACACACCTTACACAGGTCATCTCCTTAATTACAGAATGATTAGTTCGGTTAGATTGGGTGATTGTCTCAAGGGTTGGATTCCTACAATTATGTCTTTGAGTATGCAGGTTAATTTTACCAATTATTCCCTTTGAACTCACAATTCGCTATTTCTTGATTTCTGACTAAAAGGCATTATGTAGTTCTAAGTAAATTATTGTATGGCAATTTACATCTCTGACTAGTATAGTTAGTTCGACTAATTAGTTCCTTTTCTAGTAGAATTTTAAAATATATTCTGGCAACTATAGATATAGTTTATCCTTCAAAAAAATCACTTTTTCTATTCCATATATCAGATTCTTCAATTTGGTATTAGTTTAGTAATGTGAATATGGGCACTTTATCAAAAACAATAATTAAATTACTTTATTTAAGTTTGATAAAACCAATTGTGGTTAATGATTTATATACTTATTTCATAGTGTGGTTATTGATTTATATACTTAATCTACTTTTGGTGTTACACTTATTTATTCATATACTTACTAAATTGGTTTTTCCTCATGACATAAAAGTAACAGGTCCTCAGGTCCTCAATGTTTATAATCATTTGGATGTTTAACTCAAGATTTTATATAACGAAAAAGATATAAAAGTTGGGCTAGAGTTTTGCAAACTACTAAGTTTTGCATGTTTAACACCTTCTCTCTTCATTTACAACTATAAAATATTATCTTTCAGTAATAATGTATGTCAGTTCCAGTGAACTTCAGGCACGTTGGATTTTATGTGTAGTTGAAGGTTTGGAATTTTGTTGCGCGTGGGTTCTTAGTGCCTCTGTCGCAACATGGTGACGTGATACCTTAGGATTGGGTCATTGCGTGCATTGATCGTTAAGCACATACGAAACCTGTCTTAGGATCATGCGCCTACTGATGTGTATGATGTTGTTTTTGTAAGTAAGGTCGTACTCGATTTGTAACATTAATGTGTTTGTCTCCCACTCGTCATGAGGGTTCTATTAATATTATGGTAGCTGTGGGAGGTATTTTCCTCCACGTGTGAACCTGACGAGAATAGAAGACTCTGAAAGCAAGAGTAAACCCTAATGAGTTGGCTAATAACCCTAGAAGTCTTGTTGGCTCAAGAAGATAATTTATATTAGGTTATCAGCCTCCAAGAGAAGAAGTCGGCCAGAAATAATAATAATATATTGAACAGACACATATCCAGAAGAAGAATTCAGCCCCAGCAAATCTGGACGAACCAGTATAAATACAGTGCGCCAGTTCTCATTTTGACACATCTCATAACTGCAGACAGCAACTGGTGCGCACTGTAGTTCCCAGTTTGGTGCGCACGTGTGGAGGAGAGTTGCAGGTGCAGCTGCTACAGCTAGCAGTTTCAGTGTTGGCTTGGGCTATTTCTTGGCTAGGGCTTGGACTATCTGATCAGCTATTGTTGGTGCGCTATCCTTGGAGGAAGATGCGCTACACCTTGTTTGGCTATCTAGCCTAGGGTTTTCTTCCGGAGTAATTCTCAATCAAGGTTAAGGTGCTCGGAGGGTGGCTTCGGCCTATGGTTGGGTGACGAGGGTATTGCCAATGGTAAAATGAGCACACAATCTTCTATATTCTAATAGGTTATGGGCCCACACCTCCTTCATTCAGTCTAAATGTTGGAAGGTAACATAGCCGCTAGGATATTGAGCTCATTAAGGAACTGCCGCTAGGGTTACTGGCAGAAGCAGTTTCTAAGACACTGTCGCTAGGGTTACTAGCAGGAGCAGTTGTAGAAACCCTAAACCTCTTGTTGAGGCACCTTAATTGAATGGATTGACCTAATCTCCGGATAGATCAGTGCACTCTAGCCTAGCGCATCTCCCGATACCCTCAGCAAGCCAAGACGTGAAGTTTGAATTTATGGTCAAATCTAGGGTTTGACCAAGTCAAGTAAGCCATGACTAACTCTATGAAGTCTGATAACAAGTTAGATGGAGCCTCTAACTTCAGAGTGTGGAAGACAAGGATTGGCCTCATCCTTGCTAAGAATAAAGTATTGGATATCGTGAAAGGAAAGATCGTAAAGTCAGAGTTTGAAGAAGGAAAAGAGAAGGAACTGTAGAACGTTGCAGATATGGAGAAGTTCAAATATGTTGACATCAATGCCATGAGTATCATAGTGGATTCTATAAAGGACCACTTGATACCCTACATCTTCCATCTTGACTCATCAAAGAAGATGTACGATGCCCTAACAAATCTCTTCTCAATCAGAAACATTAGACAAGTTATGAGTCTGAAGAATGAGCTCCGTAACATGAAGATGAATGAGGATGATGGCATAACATCATACTTTGTAAGGATCTCCCAGTTAAGAGATCAACTACAAGCTATTGAAGAGATCATCTCAGACAAGGAATTGGTGAACATAGTACTCAATGGTCTTCCCAAGACATGGGATGCATTTCCCACAAGCATGAACACAAGGAAGGAGTATCTGACATTTGAAGAACTTTGGACTTGTTGTGCTCAAGAAGAATCAAGGATCAATGCAAAAGAGAAACCCCAAAAGAAGTACGACGATCAAGCTTTCACAGCAAGATTCAAGAACTTCAGGAACAAAAGGAAGTTTGGTTTGAGGAAGCCAAATCAAGAGAAAGACATTTCAAAAGTACAATGCTTCAACTATCGAAAGTATGGTCACTAAAAAAATCATTGTCCCGAGCTAAATAAAAGGAAGGAGAAACACGAAGCATCAATTTCCAAAGAAAAGGAACCTACAAAGAAGACTAAGAAGGATGAAAGAGACTTCTTCTTCTAAAAGGTAACAACACTCTTCTTATTTCTTGTTTGCATTGTCTCTGTACATATCTTGTTTGCATTGTCTCTGTACATATCTTGTATATCTATCTCTTGGAAGATAATGTGTTCCAAGAAGAACTATACCTATGGAAGAACAAACAAGATGAAAAGAGATATCATTAGATAATACACATGAAAGAATGAAATACAAATCATGTGAAAGCTATTGCAAGATAAGCCGAATCAATCATGAAGAGACTTAGAAGAAGAAAAGACAGAGAAGAAGTCAGCAATCGAGAGGAAATTGGAAAAAGACTTATGACATTTTGTAGAAAACAACAAGATGGAAGCATGGACTCTATTAGACAAAAGAGCCAATTACATATTGCAGAAGACAATAAGGATGCAGATGGAAGTGTGGACTTTGTTCGACCAAAGAGCGATTTATATATATCGCAGAAGACAATAAGGATGTAGATGGAAGCATGGACTCTGTTAGATGGAGGGAGCCGATTATATGCACTTATACATGAAGCAAGGGTTAGGAGGGAGCTAATCCTATGATCCATTGAAGATGATGAACTATATATCCATGGTAGTAACCATGAAAGATAGTATGTGTTCAATTCAATCTCAAAAGAAGTCTTCTTCAAAGAGAAGCCTTAAAGTATCCTTGGTTGTCCATCCATATCCGTGATCCTATGATGAAAGGAAGAAGTGAAATCTCTAGGGCATGGAATCTATAAAACTCCTTGGACCCAAGAGATAAAGAAAAACATGAAGAAGAACATGAAGATTCCAAGAAAGTAAGAGAAATCAAAATAACTAGTCATTGTATCAAGAATCACAAGATTACCAGCCTGATATGAACTCAATAAAACCAGTCAAGCAGAGGAACTAAAAGCCATAATGAAGAACAATGTATAGAAGACTTATGAATGAAATCATTGTGAGATCTAGAACTAGAGGTTCTCCCAGATGGAGGGAGAAGACTATGATGATTACCTATTCCAGTAAACCAGACTTATCTCTGCATAAGTCATTATATCATCCGCAACATCCATGAGTCAGAATTCTACATCAAATGAATGCAAAGAATGTTCTCCAGAGAAATTGGATAAAGAGTGTATGAAGAGCAATCTCAAGACTTTGAGGCATACCAGAAAGAGACTTTTGTATGCAGATAGAAGAAGATAACTTGGTGGAAGAACCTCCAGTGAATAGCAGAAGCGTGGTGAATATTTCCTATAACATCAATATGACTACTCAGTAGATCAGATCTCATGATGACAGAAGAAGTGCCACATGGATATGTTCCAGTTTTCCAACTATGATATACTCTATTGTTCATATCTACATGAAGCCTTCACAGTGTTCCAGACTAAAGTACAATTGAAATCAAGCATTACATTATCCATGATGAAGTCCAAAAAGGAGAAAATGATCTCTCCAATACATATCTCTACAGATGAGCAGATAAGCAGACATTTTGGTAAAGCTTCTATCCAAGATGAAAGAGTTTGCATACTCAAGCTGGAGCTTGTGGAAACAACTTCCTTCTTATTGAAAAAGGAAGAAATGACTCTCCAACTTAGGAGGGAGCACTGAAAACATTATTGAAAACATTCATTCTTTAAAATTGAAAAATAGTCCATTTTGGACAAATGCTTTCCTGTTCGGAAAGTGGATTGAGACTTCTGACGAACAATCACTTTCCATTGTGGTTAACATGGGAAGTAGTCTGATTGCTAATGTATCATAGACAACGACTTTCCATTGTGGTTAGCATGGGGAGTGGTCTAGGGAAGTCTCTCTTCTTGAGGGTTACTCAAGAAGACTAGCCTGCCTCACCAGACAACGATTTCTCATTGTGGTTAACATGAGGAATGGTTTGTTTTGGAGGTTGATGTAGGTCAGTCTTTTCCTCTTGTGGTTAACAAAGGAAATGGTCCAAATAAACATTCCTTAGGGTTTATACATTCTCTCCAAGGTGCACTTTGATTAGTGTAGGAGGAATGGCCCAGGGTGGGGAATGGTCCAGGCTCAGTAATCAGGGACAGACATTCCTTAGGGTTTATACATTCTCTCCAAGGTTCACTTTGATTAGCATAGGAGGAATGGCCCAGGGTGGGGAATGGTCCAGACTCAGCATTCCTTAGGGTTATACATTCTCTCTAGGGTGCACTTTGATTAGTGTAGGAAGAATGGCCCGGGGTGGGGAATGGTCCATGTTCAGAAGAAAGGACAATTATTCTTCCTTGTTTGAGAAGAATAGTTCAGATATCTCATTGTTCTACTCTGAGGGAAGATATTCTTTCATATATCACAGACGTGAGTGAAATATTGGCCCAGATAATTCAATTTATATCATAACATTGTTTTTATGCAGGTTGCTATCAGATGTTTTTTATGAAGACAGTAGATATAGACTATTGTGGTGGATATGTTCCATTGTTCGTGAGGGAGATGTTCTTTTAGAGCTCAGAGATGTGAGTGAAAGATTGGCCCAAACAATTCAGTATATATCATAACATTGTTTCTATGCAGGTTGTTATTAGATGTTTGTTATGAAGACTGTATGACAGTAGATGAAGACTGTTGTGGTGGATATCTTCCACTATTTGTGACTATACATTGTTGATCAAGTACTTGTGTGTTACTTGGTGTGGTAGTGAACCACTGGATTATAGTTATGTACTAATATGGATAGACACAGTTGTGTTCTATCTCTGTTCTAACTGCCTTGAAGACTATCAGTAGTTTATTGAAAATAATCACCATCCAAACGAATGATGAATAGAGATTTTCCAGACGGAAATTAGTTCAGAGAATTTACTCTTCTAGATTATAAGAATGACTCTTGTATCACTCTATGGTGTGAGTGACTTACCCATCATCATGTCTAATTACTCAGATGAAGTATGGTTTCAAGAGATGATGCAGTTGATGGTGATGGCGATGCTCATGATCTAGTCATGAGATAGTCTAGACGACTATATTGATGCTACCACGTAAATGGTATTTTTTGTGCTCAAGACCATTACCTATAATACCTCCCTAGCTAGGAGGGAGTGTTAATATTATGGTAGCTACGGGAGGTGTTTACCTCCATGTGTGAACCTGACGAGAATAGAAGACTCTGAAAGCAAGAGTAAACCCTAATGAGTTGGCTAATAACCCTAGAAGTCTTGTCGGCTCAAGAAGATAATTTATATTAGTTTATTAGCCTCCAAGAGAAGAAGTCAGCTAGAAATAATAATAATATACTAAACAGACACATATCCAGAAGAAGAAGTCGGCCCTAGCAAATCTGGCAGAACCAGTATCAATACAGGGCGCCAGTTCTCATTTTGACACATCTCATAATTGCAGACAGCAACTGGTGCACACTGTAGTTCCCAGTTTGGTGCGCACGTGTGGAGGAGAGTTGTAGGTGCAACTACTGCAGTTAGTAGTTTCAGTGTTGGCTTGGACTATTTCTTGGCTAGGGTTTTAACTATCTGATCAGCTATTGTTGGTGCGCTATCCTTGGAGGAAGATGCGATACACCTTGTTTGGCTATCTAGCCTAGGGTTTGCTTCCGGAGTAATTCTCAGTCAAGGTTAAGGTGCTCGGAGGGTGGCTTCAGCCTATGGTTGGGTGACGAGGGTATCATCAATGGTAAAACGAGCACACAATATTCTATATTCTAAAAGGTTCTAGCTACCTGTGTCGTTAAAGCTGTTACGTTTGGTTTGATTGATGTTTCTTTAGCTTAGTAGACGTGGTCTTGCTTGTTTTGGGTTGGATGTTGACACCTCCTTGTTCCTCAGAACAGTCGCCAGCCTTGAGACCTTAAATGGTCAAAATCGATTTGAACCTGGGCTTGAGCGTTGATTATGTGTCCCGGAGGTCCTAACCTTGCAGGGTAGGACGAGCGAGTAGTCGTCATTATTCTTTGTCTGATTGGTTGTCATATGTTGCTTCCAGCTGCATGATGTGCTAGTATGCTAGGTTGTTATGTTTGTATGTTGTGTGAATTGTGTGTGTTGTGTTCCTCGTCGAGTTGCGACGATTGATTGTATTGTCGTTATTACTTTCCTTAAAAGAAAAAAAGAAAAAAAATTGTGGCTTGTTGTCCAAACGATGGGGTTCGTTACATATTTAAAACAACATGAGTCAAATTGTCAATTGGAAATTAGCAAACTATTATCAAGTTTTCTATTTAATGAAGTACTATGATTTAAATGTGAAAACTTCAAATATTGCATCCTTAATGATCAATCTTGTAGCTTAATTCATCCAAGGTTTCATGTCCAATAGAATGTTGAATTTTCCACCTAATAAACAACTTCTAATACACGAACTCAAACAATGCACTTACAATGTGGATGGCTAGAAGCAATAAATTCATTATTACAATAATAGGGATACAATAAGTCACTTCCTACATTCTCATTGGCTTGTGGAGTGTTGTTGTTGGTTTCTACAAATACAATCGCAAATACAAATACATAAATTACCAAATGCAATATCCATGTGGGTTAATCCAACTCACACCCATAAATTGAATGCAGTGATGCTTTTTACAACTAAAAATTGAGAGAAGCCTTTGTATTCTACATAACTGAGAAGTTCAAAATGCATAGGAAGGTAGTAACATCAATGAACAAAAACTAATCATATTAAGGGTACACCACTATGAGACTCCCTAGAGAATTAGAGTATACCTCTGCATGGTTCTAAAATAAGACTAGAAACTTTGTCCAATTAGTGGCATGCCTAAGCCTTTACCACTAAATTGAGGGTATGGAGACCACACAAGATTTACTATATTTTCTATGAAAATGACACCCGAATATTTCCCATTCAACTAGTGATTTTGTGTTGTTTATGAGAGCCAAATTCCTCTTATAATTGGACAACTATTTCACCTCACACAGGTTCTCTGCCTATTGTCTTTTTCATCGGTCTTTAAATGTTATATTCACCTTGCAATTTCTCTTGCAAAACCCTTTCCCTAAACTCATGGAATTTTATAACTAATTTCCTTAAACATGATTTTAAGTGAGATATAGCTTGTCAATCAATATAGTGTCAATGAAATATCATATGTCAAAGGGGAATCAAAGCACACCACTACAAAGAATACACCTAGATATATATTGTATCAAATATGGAAAAATTTCTCAATTGATCAAGAAAAAAGGCACCTACATGGTAGATACCAAAATTGTTCCATGTCTAAAGGTTGTGGTCTTGTTGATGGCTACTTTTCATTGAACAAGTTTCAACACATCACTAGGAGTCTGGGGAAAACATATCATCTATTGATATATTGATTTTTATATAGGAAGGGGAAGTTGGGTAGAATGCAACAGATACATGAGATCCAACTTAAATTGCATAGCCCCAATATCTTAATGTAACATTAACAAACATACAATTACTAGGGTCCATTACAAGGTATCAGGAAAACTTTAGCGGGTTTGCAAATTCTCTTGATCAAACATTGCCTTGGAGTACCCGTATTATCAATGGAAATTTTCTCTTCAAACATAGAAAATAAATTCCAAGAACTATCCTTTGATGTTCTTGGTGATTGTTATTTTGCACCATAAGCTACTTCTTGTAGCTATATCATTGTCTTCAAACCTTGTTGTTCAGTGTTATATCATAGAGTAGTTACACATATTCCAAATTAATTGAATTTAGGAAGACTATAGACATATTATAATGGCATACACAAAATTGAGTAAAGGATACCATACCATATTAAATGAGCAATAATCCCATATGAACAATATTCAACATTCAAATGGTGAAACACAAGCAAACTCCAAATTCATAACTCAATTAATAATAAAAATGAAGAATGTATCTGTGTTGACGACTGAGCACCAAACAACTTACTTAGACAAAGAAATTTTCCAGCCAACCATAGGCAGTCCTTTGTGGAGACCACCCCCTATCCAGGAAATGATACCACCAAGGTGAAAAAGATTAATGTAGAATTCTTAGGGAAGACTCTCCATATCAGGAGAAATAATACAACTAACTAAGTTTCCCACTATTGAGTTCTTGTAAACAGAACCGTTATTTGGTACCCACAATACTTGATACACGCAACACAAGGATAATTCTTCCTTCTTTTCTCAACAGTACCTTAGAAGTCCCTCCCTCCATTATTGTTCAGTGTGTGCATAGAAAGGTCCAAAGTGCTTCCTATTAACTCCAATAGATTTTTTCTTAGTTCTTGGCTCTTCTCAAGGTTCTAAAATGGCATCCCACTAGCTTGCTCCAACATAAAATAACATAACTCATGGTGATCAAGACATATCATAGGATTCCAGTGTCACTACAATAACATCCTCCCCATACTTTTCAGCTTCAACAACCATCATTTTTTCTTACTAGATAGATCCATCATCTCACCTATATCATATACATACAATTAGCATGAGATATCATCATAATAATGTCAATAATATATATATATATATATATATATATATATCAAATTTGTTTCATATAGAACTCAAATTTCACAAGTATGAGATCCTTCTCGTAATGTTTGGCATTTTCATATGATAGCATCTATTATTCATTATGGATTATGGATTATGGACTTACACTCATTGTCATATGCAAGACATTTCTACTTGTGATGTAAACTTTTCAATCAACCAAAAAAACTGTGAGTATCCATGGATATAATCTTTTCATTGCAACATTTACAACAACTCATGAAATATCCTTAGAGTTATAACACATCAATAATTCAATCACTTTTAATTGTTAATTATATTAAATAAAATGAAACTATCATTCATTTTATATGCATTACTAACACACTAACAATTACATAATGCAATCAAATATTTATGCTAGTAAATCAATGTGTCAATACTCATGGTTACATAATTACTCTCTTCATCAGAAACATATTTTAGAATTTATTATTAGTTAGTTTTATAACAACCTCAAGAACCTTTATGTAAATTTTATCTTATTCTTATGATCCAATTAGAAAAATAATAATCAAACTTAGATTGAATAGAATCATCATTATATTTCAATTACAATCTAATCAAATAAATGGTGCAACAATAATATAAAATCCTCATTTTGTTTCCAATATTTATAGCAGATTATGTCAACCTAAAAATTCATTTACATTTCAATAAGTGATGTACATATTCCTATTAACAAGTAAGTTCAATGTAAATGGGAATTTGAAACAATCATGGAAATAATGATTTAGAAAAAGAAGAAGAAAACACTTTTCTTATCATTCTTTTATAACAAATGTGTGAAACTTGTAGGTTTTTTTTACTCCATATATCATCATGTTGCTTACATTCTTGAAAAGATCTTTAATTTGCATACAATGTGATTGGATTATTCCTTGTCTATATAACACCAATTCAATTTGGATTATTTGCATTCTACAAAATTAAGCCTACAACATCTAATTATAGAGCCTGCAATCAAACGAGGAAAGAGTTCAAAGCTTCCAAACCTGATAACATTTGTAAAGAAGAGCTTTACATAATGCTACATCATTCGAGAAATGACTTGTGAATTGGAGGATATCCAAATGCCAACAAATCATCCAATGAGTAACATCCATATTAGTCTAAAGATTGGATACAACATGGAATATAGAGAGTTTTGAGTAGGTATGAACTTTGTTGTGTTAATCTTGAGAATATTTCCCTTACCACTAACACCTAACCTACACAATTCTTCTCACCTAGGGAAAAACAAAGTTTGGACCATAATTTAAATTTTACAGAGACTAACTCAAACTGTAGTTCAAATTCCTATATGTTTACATTTTCACTAATATTTTGACATTGGAAATATCTAAAATCTTATCCAAATAAGTGCCAACATACCCCAACAATCACTAAAGAAAACAAGTTTTGCGAGAATTACACACCATCTAAATTGATTCTACTACACAAGATTTTGTCCACTGTCAATCTCTCCCTATAAGTGATAGTTTAAAATAATACCTTGACAATCATTAATCAAAATAGGTTTTTCTAGAATTACATATTAGCTAAATTGTTCTATTCCATAAGCTTGTATCTACTTCTAGCCCTGCTACCTTAGATCAACTTGCAATCAAAGTTAAAGTGGTCACTTCATGGTAAATCAACACAAGATAAGAGCCACCTATTGCATAGGAACATATTCATGGATAGTAATGGAACATAAATTGACCTCTCTTGAATAAAATTGTGTTTTTCAAAACTATTGATCATAATAAAACACACATTATGCACAATATATAAACCAAATCCTCTAATTAAGAAATTAATATCTCCCTCCATCAATCCATTGAAAATTGGATTTTCAAATATCACACCAAATTGAATTGTCATCAGCTCTAGCAAATTCCACCCTTATTGTCTTTGTTTTTTCATATATCACTTTCCATCCATTTGACATGTGTCATGATCTTTGAAGATTAGGTGTTTGACTGCTAGTTCCTCCCCCTTATCAACCATTAAATGCAAAACTATGAAAAATGATGAATTGCAAAGCATCTTCGTATCAGTCACACACATGCTATAAATGACCACAAAATTTCTTCTATAGTTCTCCCTTTAATCACATCCTCAATATCCTAATATTTATACCGATGTGTTGAAAAATTCTTACCCAAATTCCCATTTAATACTCTATGTAATCACTTCAACTTCAATTTATGCCATAAGTTTTTCTTGTTGTAACAACAAAATGATTCAAGTTACCTGTCATCAAAAGATAACAACACACAAATTTATTGGTTGATTTATTAGTTGTCAACGTCAATCATAATGCAAGGAGTACCCAAATTGGTGGATGATGAAATACCATGAAGAAATTCATAAAGAAACATGAGGGAATCCATACAAAGAACATGTAAACAAGCTCCTATAATCCACTATGCAATTAACTATAGTCATTCTCCTATAGGAGATCAACTGATTTAAATACTATAAATGAACAAAGCCTCAACATTCACACATATAGTTATGAAAATTTTCAAATAGTTTGATTGGTATATGTGAATGTCACAGTGAATATAGTATGAACATTCTATGTCTACTAGTTGTATCTATATTTACTGCTACCCGTTGTATCTATATTTACTGCCTTTAGAACTTAATATCATTTGATACAATTGCTTTCCCAATTTAAACCAAATTGATCTGCCAACTAACCCCCACTCCTACTCCTATGCACAATGCTTGGGGATGGATGATTTTATAGATGGCTTAAAATTGTAGTTGGAAAAATGCATGCCCTATAAAATTTAATAATTCTTTATAAAGTGTGGTTGTGGTGTCAGGTTCGATATTTTTGGAGTGTCTTTTGCAAAAACTTAACCTTATTCAAATACCGGGCTAGTAAGGTAACCCTTTACAAATAGTAGTGTAGTATAATGACCTTTGTGGCATATGAAGAACACTGTAAACACTCCGTCGAATGTTATGTGATGCATCACGGAGATGATTGAAAATGCAAGGATATAAATTATTTATTGTCTGAAGAATGGTAGTTACATCATACATGGAATCTATCCCCTACACAATTTCTTTAGTTCTAGATTGTAACGTGTCATTGTGGCCTCTTGTGAAACTAATATGTCTTCTTCTCATTAAATCAATGGAAGTATATATCAAGAATTTTATTTATTTATTGGATATTTAGGACAACAAAAGGTATTGAAGTGAAAAGCTTGAATTCCCAAGCACATGTAAGGCACAAGGCTGAAAACAAAAGGTATTGAAGTGAAAAACTTAAATTCCCAAGCACATGTAAATTGTTTGTTAGATATATATAACCTAACAAGTATTATAATACCAAAACCACCATCATTCATTTCTCTTAAGTCCGGACAACTCATAGCATTGTAACCAATGGCTCTTATATCAATTATAAAATACCCAATCTACCAAGGTTGGGACATCATCGTCATCATTATGAAAAATACCCAAAAATGAGAATGTAAATAAGTAAGTACAACTACAAAATATAAATAGGCATAAATATATATGTCCTAAATACTCATTCAAGTTGTTACAAACTATCTCATACTGTCCACATCACCATTTCACTAAGCAAATGGTTAAAAAGGTATTTGGCAATAGAATTTGCATATTTAAAAGATGTTTGTTATAATTGGAAATAACAACCACTCTTTCATCTACATGTATCATTAAATGGAGGCTTATCATTTTCTTTTATTTTTAACTCAATGAGTATTAGTTTTTTATTAAACTAAGAAGTTTTATGGATATCAAACAACATGAGTAAACCATCGTTATCTCACACTAAACTCGAAAATGAACGAGAAATAAAACAATAATCCATCAACCATAAAATAGTTCATCAACTAGCAGTAAGACTCATTATTAACAAATCATCTTACGATAAGATTGACAATAGAAAAGAGAAAAACTAAAGGGAAGTGGAAACTAATATATGAAATAGGGATTGGGCAATTTATGATTAAAGATGTCGAATAGCATGAGTCGAATTATCAATTGGCAATTAGCAAACTATTATCAAGTTTGTTAGTTAATGAAGTACTGTGACTAAAATGTGAAAACTTCAAATATTGTATCATTAATGATAAATCTTGTACCGTGATGATTGTACCTTAATTCATCCAAGGCTACCTATCCAATAGAATGTTGAATTGTCTAGATTCCATCTAATAAACAACTTCTAATACACACACTAAAAAAATGTACTTAGAATGTGGATGGCTAGAAGCAATAAATTCATTATCACAATAGCTAGGATACAATAAGTCACTTCCTACATTGTCATTGGATTTTTGAGTGTTGTTTCGCATTTCTTTCGTTGGGGAATATATTAAAATTCCAAGAGTTTGATAACCTTCTACAAAGACAATATCAACGACAAATAAATAAATTTCTAAATGCATCCATACAGGTTAAGCCAACTCATACCCATATATTGAAGGTGGTGATGTGTTTACAACGAAAAATTGGTTCTAACATAAGACTAGAAACTTCATCCAATTAGTGGTAGGCCTAAGCCTTTACCACTAAATTGAGAGTATGGAGACCACAAAAGATTTCCTGTATTTTCTATGAAAATGGCACCCAAATCTCACCTAGTCAACTAGTCTTTTTTTGTTGTTTATGAGAACCGCATTCCTCTCAGAAGTACATGACTATTTCTCCTCACATAGGTTCTCTACCTATGGTCTTCTTCATCAGTATTTAAACCTATATTCACCTTGCAACTTCTCTTGCAAAACCCTTTTCAAAAACTGATGGAATTTTCTAAATACTTTCCTTAAATATCATTTTTCAGTGTCATATAGCTTGTCAATAATTATAGTGTCAACGAAAGATCATATGGCAAAGGGGACTCAAAACATACCACTACAAAGAATACATCTAGATATAAATCATATCAAATACCAAAATAATGTCTCAATTGATTTTTAAAAAGGCACCTACATGGTAGATACCATAGTTGTTTTTGAAGGTTGCAGTCTTGTTGATGGCTACTTGCTTCATTGAACAAGTTCAACACATCACTAGGAGTATGGGTATTATCAATGTCGTTGCTAATGGGAAAAAGGTATCATCTATTGATATATTTATTGATATATAAGAAGGGGAAGATAGGTAGAATGAAAAATATCTGTGAGCTTCAACTTGAATTACATCGCCCCAATATCTTGATGCAACATTAACAGACATACACTTATTAGGGTCCATTATGAGGTAACATGAAAACTTTAGTGGGTATGCAAATGCTCTTGATCAATCATTGTCTTGGAGTATCCATATTATGGATGACAATTATCTCTTCAAAATAGAAAAGAAAGGCCAAGCACTATCCTCTAATGTTCTTGGTGATTGTGATTGTGCATTGTAAGCTACTTGTTATAGACGTATCATTGTCTTTGAACCTTGTTGTATAGTGTTATATCATAGAGTAGTTACACATATTCCAAATTAATTGAATCTGGGAATATTGTAAACATATTAGAAAGGTATACATAAAATTGAGTAAAGGATATTGGACCATATTAAACGAATAATAATCCTATAAGAAATAATCTTCTACATTCAAATGGTAAAAAACGAGCAAAGTGGAAAAACATAACCTAATTAATAAGAAAAATGAAGAACTTATCTATGTTGAAGAATGAACACCAAGAAACTTGCTGAGACAAAGAAATTTTCCACCCAATTGTTGATTTGTGTAGCATCGTATAGGTATTTCCACACAGGTCTAAGTGTCTAGATGTGTGGAATTCATCAAAATCCTTCTACCTTGATACTTTACTTTAAATAAGGAATTATTAAAATAAAGTTATTTTATTAATTAGTTGAGTTATATTTAAATAAATTATTTAATTAGCATTAGTGAATTAAATCTTAGCCATTGATCTCAAGTGAGGTGAGAAGTAATCTCAGCCATCAATCACTTTAGAGATTAGGGTTAGGTCATAACTCAAGATTATAAAAACAAGGCTTGGGTAAAGAAGGAATATTGATTGAGAGATTGATAGAGAAGTTGATTGATTGACACAAGTAGAAAACAAAGACTTTTTATCAAGGAGATATTGGATAGGTGGAGAAGGACTTCCATCTAGAGATCAGGTTAGGTAGAAGATAGAATAGAGGCAGTTGCAAGTCAGTTTCAGTCAATTGGAGCTGCAATAGTAGGGTCACGTCATACATAGTTCAGTACAGTCTTTGAGTTTTTGTATGCAATTTTCAGTGGATACATGAGTGTATACATAGGTTCGCTTAAGGAAAGGCGTGTACATCTCAGGAAACATGAAAAGATGGTATCGTACAATAGACCAGGAGTTGCTAGGGTTTGCAGGTGTAGTCTATAGTTTTCTATATTTCTCTGTGATCCATTTTCCCAAGTATGGGATCCCTTGTAAGCTTTGAAGTTATTTGAATGATAATCTTAATTGATCGAAAGAATATCTTTGTATCTTGTGCATGAGATTTTTGGTTTCCAGTATTGCTTCTATTATCTTTATTTAAGTTGAATATTCTAGCAAGTGTATGTTGTTTTCTGAGCTACTAATTTTATTTACAACAAGGAAATCACTAGATAACAAAGTACCTAGGTGTTGGAATAGGGATTTCAACATGGTATCAAATCCAGGTTCTAAAAGGAAGCCATATCTTATATCCATAGAAATTAATAGAAGATATATCATATCTACAAGGAGATCTTAGTATATCCATAACTAGTGGTAAAAAATAAAGTGTTGGATTTCATGGAAACGATAGTACTGAGTCAAAACTAGGGTTCCATAGTCATACGGAGTTGTATGCAAGTTGAAAAAGGAATAATCAGATACATACCCAGGTTTCTTTGTAGAAAATCACGTATATATGGTTTGCAGTAATAAAAGTCGCATACATATGTGGGTTTTAGTGGTGTCATGCGCGTACAGGGTCGTATAGGTCAATACAGGGGTAGTTTCAACAATAGGTTATTTCCAAGGTAGTTTATCAGGTCTAAGGGATGGCATCAACAAGTCTGAGAGTTGAAGACAGATTGGATGGAGCATCCAAATTCCTATCTTGGAAAGAAAGAGTTACTTTGGCGTCAAAGGAGTATGACCTTTGGGAGTTATTAGATAAAGTAGTTGTTCCAACGAAAGGTCTGGTAGCTTTGGAAGCTCATGAGAAGAAGGAGATCAAATTTGAGAGGGTTATATTGGATTCAATGAAGTTTCATTTAATTCCTCACTTATCCAAGAAGAAGATGGCCAAAACAATGTTTGATTCCCTAGTAGGATTATTCCATAGCACTAACATGAATAGGAACATGGTCTTAAGAAATAAACTTGGATCTATGTAGATTTCTAGGTCTAACAATGTTACCATCTATTTCATGAGGATCACTCAGGTACGTGATCATCTTGTAGCCATAGGGGAGAAAATGGATAGCGTAGAGCTCGGGAATGTGGCATTGAATGGTTTTCCCAAGTATTGGGAACCATTTGTCAAGGGAGTATGTGCTTGGGAAAACCTCCCAGGTTGGCAGAGGCTTTGGGATGATTGCATCTAGGAAGAGACTCGGGAGGAAGCTAAAATAAATAAGTAGGGAAGTAGTGATGAGAACTTGGATCTTGTTAGTAAGACAAGGAAGGGAAAAGGAAAGGGTTCCAACAAGAAGGGTAAAAATGATGGAGGATCATCACAGCTAGGGAAGAATAAGGGCTTGAGTAAAATCAAATGCTTCTCATTTCATAAGAATGGACATTATGCATTTCATTGTCCATAGAAGAAGAAGGGAAGAGGAAATATGTAGACAACAACATCAATAGAGATGCAACTATATGACTTTGTAGTGAAGTTTGAGAAGGATTTCTCACTAGTTTCTTGCATTTCTCCCAACACGTGAACTAGGAGTGTGTGGTACTTGGAAAATGGTGCATCTCATCATATGACAGAAGCACGAGAGCTATTTATCTGTCTGATGGAGAGGGACTCAGATGTTCATGTGGAGCTTGGTGATAATGCCAAGTATGTAGTGAAGGGAGAGGGAAAATTTTTATTCCAACTTGAGTTGAGAGGTTCATTTAATGCCCAGGATGTGATTTATGTACCAAGATTGAAGAATAATTTTTCCATAGTCTCAACTATGGAGGACGTGGTTTTTTTCATTACTTTTCAAAGAGGGAAAGTACGCATACATCCATAGAAAGATAGCCTGGACACAATAATGGTCATTGGGTTTAGAGAGGGCACTTTATATAGGTTGCAGGGAAAGCTTGTTTAGGCTTTGGTACATGATAGTGACAACCTATGTGAGCTATGGAACAAGAGATTGGGACATTGGCACTATAGGGAATTTATGATTCTGAGGGGGATTATTACAAGTCTTCCATAGTTCAGTATTGAACATCAGGGAGTGTGTAGAGGGTGTGCACTTAGAAAGAATGTCAAGGTTGTTGTTCCAACCAATGAGAGTAGGTCCAGGGGGATATTGGATATTATACATTCATATTTGAGTGGGATTATGTCAATAGCATCAATGCAGGGAGAATCATACTATGTGATGTTCATTGATGAATTTTCTAGGAAACCTTGGATCTTCTTTTTGAAGACCAAGGATGAGGTCTTCAATTAGTTTCAGGAGTTTAGAGCTCAGGTGGATAACTAGGAAGGAAATAATATCAAGGTCTTGAGGTCGGATAATGCGGGAGAGTACACCTCCAATGACTTCAATGATTTTTGCAAGGAGGTAGGGATCAAGAGGGAGTTGATAATCTCATAAAACCCTCAACAGAATGGGGTTGCAAAGAAAAAGAATCAGTCCATCATTGGTTTTTCTAGGGCTATGATACACGACCAAGAGTTTCCTATTTTTCTTTAGGTAGAGGCATGTAATATGAAAATATATGTGCATAACAAGAGTACTCATAGGATATTGGTGGAAAAGAATCTAGAGGAGGCATTCTCAGGGGTGAATCCAGAGATAGGACATTTGATGATATTTGGTTGTCCAGTATATATGCATGTGCATGTGGAGAAGAGGACAAATTTGGAGCCTTCAGGACATAAGGGTATATTTTTGGGGTACAATGAGACCTCAAAGGCTTACAGATATTCATATCAGCATAGAGGAAGATAGTTGTGAGAAGAGATGTTAAGTTGGAGGAGAACTTGGCATCTAGGAGATCTCAAGAGTCATCAATAGTGATAGAGAACGAGGAGCAGTAGTCAACAATTCAAACTTCAAGTGGGGAGGAGGAGCTAGCCCTTTCCAGCTCTGTCAGGAGACCCGGGTGGATATTACATACATTGAGGAATGTTGGTGATGCTCCTAGGAGTGCAATAAGAGAGCACAGGCCTCCGAGGAAGTTTCCTAACTATATGGTGCTTATGAGTAGCATCATTGATGCTAAGCCTTCCAGTTTTGAGGAAGCAACAAATAAACACGTTTGGAGGGATTTCATGGTAGAGGAGTACACCTCTATTATGTGGAATGATTTTTGGGACATAATGTTGATACCAGAGGGGAAGTCAGTTATGAGTTCTAGGTGGCTCTACAAGATCAAGCATGTTGTATATGGTAGCATCGAGAATTTCAAGTCGTGGATTTTTGCGAGAGGGTTCTCCCAGAGAGAGGGAGTGGAGTACAAGGAGAAATTTGCTCCAATCACTAGGTATTCTTCTATTCAAGTTGTTATTTCTATTGCTTCATTTACAAGGTAGATGATTCATCAGATGGATGTGAAGACAACTTTCCTCAATGGGATCATTGATGAAGAAGTATATATAGAGCAACCTCAGGGATTCGAGGTACATGTGAGAGATTCTCATGTGTATACATTTAAGAAATCCTTGTATGAACTCAAACATACACCCAAGGCATGGTATTCCAAGATTGATGGATACTTGTAGAGTATGGGCTTCGCCAAGAGTGAGGTGGATCCTAACTTGTATGTCATACTTGTTGGGGCTATTAATCCACTCATCTTGGTTTTGTACATAGATGATTTATTTCTCATAGGTGCAAAGGAGCTTATTGCAAGGTGCAAAGTGGGTTTAGCTACTAAGTTCAAGATGAAGGACATTGGCTTGATAATTATTTCTTGGGGTTAGAGGTATGGTAGGTATCAAGAGATATATTCCTTGGTCAAGGAAAGTACACAATAGATATCTTGAGGAGATTCAATATGGAGGACTATAAACCGATGGCTACACCTATGGTTACCAATCTGAAGAATCTTATCACTTCCGATTTAGATTTGGTGAACCCTGTGATATATAGGTAGTTGATAGGGTCCTTGATGTATTTGGTAAACACCATGATAGGTATATGTTTTGATGTGAACACATTAAGTCAGTTCATGGTGGAGTCGAGGCAAGTGCATTGGATAGCAGCAAAGCATGTGCTCAAGTACTTGAGAGGTACAATGGAGTATGGATTTAGGTACTTAGAGTTGATGGAGTGGAGTTTCATGGATATACATAATTAGACTGGGAAGGGAGTGCAGTATATAGAAAGATCACCTTGGGGTGTTGCTTCATCTTGGGATCAATAGTGATTACATCATTCAGCAGGAAGCAAACTTATGTGGAATACAGTTCAATAGAGGCAGAGTATATGGCAGTGAGTATGGATAGATGTGAAGCCATTTGGGTTCACAATTTGCTAACATTTTTATTTGATAAGGAGTTGGAGCCTATGGTGATATACTATGATAATCATATTTGTATCAAACTCTCAGAGAATCCAATATTCCATGATAGATCCAAGCATATTGAGATCAGATATCACTTCATCTGAGATAGGATCTAGAAGGGAGCAGTGAAGCTTCAGTATATTTCCACAAATGAGCAGGCTGCAAATATTTTGACCAAACCCTTGGTTAAAGGGAAGTTAGTGTTATTCAGAGACAAAATTGGAGTGGTGTAGAATATCTTCCTCACTAAGAGGAAGTATTGATGTGTGTATCATGAGATAGGTATTTATGCATAGGTATAAGTGTCTAGATGTGTGTAAATTATTTGAATCCTTCTACCTCGATACTTTACTTTAATTAAGGAAGTATTAAAGTAAAGTGATTATATTAATTAGTTGGATTATATTTAAAGAAGTGATTTAACTAGAATTAGTGAATTAAATCTTAGTCATTGATCTCAAGTGAGTTGATAAGTAATTCCAGTCATCAATCACTTTGGAGATTAGGGTTAGGTCATAACTCAAGATTATAAAGTAAGGCTAGGGTAAAGAGGGAAGATTGATTGAGAGATTGATCCAGAGGTTGATTGATTGACACATAGAGAAAAGAAAGAATTTTTCTCAAGGATATCTTAGATAGGTGGAGAAGTACTTCCATCTAGAGATCAGGTCAGGGAGAAGATAGAATAGAGGCAGTTACAAGTGGGTTTCATCCAGTTGGAGCCACAACAACAGGGTCACGTCGTACAGAGTTATGTATAGTCTTTGAGTGTGTGTACGTGGGTTTCAGTGGATACATGTACGTATATGCAATTTTTCTTAAGGAAAGGCGCATACATCTCAGGAAACATGAAAATTCAGGATCGTACAACAAACCAAGAGTTACTAGGGTTTTCATGTATTGTCTATAGTTTTATGTATTTCTTTGTGGGCCATTTTCTCAAGTATGGGAGCCCTTGTAAGATTTGAAGTTATTTGAATGATAAGATTATTTGATGGGCACAATATCTTTGTGTCTTGTGCATGATATTTTTGGTTTCTGGTATTGATTCTGCTATCTTTATTTGAGTTGAATATTCCAACAAGTGTATGTTGTTTTATGAGCTGATAATTTGATTTACATCAAGGAAATCACTGGATAACAAAGTACCTAGGTGTTGGAGTAGGGATTTCAACACCAATTGTAGGAATTTATTTATGGACACCACCCCCTAGCTAGGCAATGATACCACTAGGAAGAAGATTGATGTAGAATTCTTAGGGAAGTATCTCCATCTCAGGAGTAAGAGGAAAACTATATAAGTTTCCCATTGTTGAATTCTTGTAAACAAAATAGTTATTTGGTACCCACAATACCTGCTCCACATAACAAAAGGATAATTCATGGTTCTCTTCTCAACAGTACCTCAAAATTCCCTCCCTCTAATGCTCTTCAATGTGGGCATAGAGAGGTCCAAATTGTTTCCTATTAAGTCCAACATATTTTTTTTTAGTTCTTGGTGCTTCTCAAGGTTCTAAAATGGATTCCTTTGATGGTTCTTCCATCCCATAGTACGATATCCTTCTTTTTCCAAGAAAAAACTCCAGTTTCCTCACTTCTCTCTTCTCCAACAATTAACTCTCTCTTTCCATTCGAATTTATCTTATTTGCATGAGTGAGATATGGAAATATAGTCCTAATTTAACTCTTTCTAGTTCCAAGAATGACGGGGGAGCAAGTTGCTAGAATGTAGGAGGTGATGGCCTAGATCTAGGAGTTGGTTTCCTCCACTTCTTTTATCTCCCATTCAGATTTTAGGCTAAAAGAATTAAGGTTACAATAATGATGTGATGACTAGAAAAGGAGACATAGGATTCTAGGCATGTGAAAATTCCCTTAGACCCTGACATCTTTTCCCTCTTGTGGTATCATATCCCCTTTAGGTTCTCATGTTTAGCTAGTATTGGTTATTTTATTAACTACAAAATATCAAAATTTACAAGTATTCAAATCAACATGGCATGTCTACCTCATGGTGTGAATAAGGCATAGGAATAAAATATTTATGCAAAAGAAAAACATTTAAACATAATTAAATACAAATTATTTAATAGGGTTGAAACTAAGACATTATATATAATCATGTAAGTTTGGTGTAATGGTGGAAATATGTTTATCACATTTCAATAAGTGCTCCTTGTTAACCCTACCTTGCAAGTTAATATCTTGGCCAACAGATAAAATGTTGGACCAAAATTTAGGAACTTTATTGTAGGTTCAAGGGCTTCACCAATCAAAACGATTTTCCTATTTGTGTATCGAATATCACAACTTGAATTTTAAAAGTGTATCGGCAGAACTAACTCACCTATGCTCATATGAGAATAAGTATGTTGCCAAGGAAACTACTCAAAACATGCTTGAAGGAGAAGTGGTACAATTAAGAAAGTTAAATGATCTTGATTTGGTATTAATGTCTATAAAGTCTTCACACAAGCTTGCACCCACTTTATTCTATTAGATGGTTCTTTGATTAGGTAGAGGTAAATATGTGGAGTGCAATAGAAGATCCACTTTCAAAATTGGAATATCCCATGGGTATGAATTTCTCTTATGGCCAAATAGTGGCAACAAAACCATATAACCACCACAAACACCCAAGGATGAATTCATCAAATGGGTTTGTAATAGAAACAAGTTCAAGTGAAGATTAAGATTAATATCGTTTCATCAAACAATTAAGAAATGAAAGATGTCAAAAGTTTGTCTTTCTAAAATACCCAATGGCTCATTAGTTGATGGGTGGCACTTAATTAAATCCAAGGGTAACAGTGAAAGAAGGGACTTTGTGCTCAATTCATTGCAATCAAATGCAATTACAAATATTAGTGACAACACAAAGAAAATGATCTTACTTAACATTAAATTTGATGGCATTGAGGTTTGGTTGGTCAAAATGCATGATACTAATATTTTGCATAACAATAGCCACCTTCTTTAGTTACAAAAAGAAATTTCTAGATGGCGACTCAAAGGCAATAAATGAAAATTGTGTTAGAAAAACCAAAACCTAATACTGTAGAAACAAACAAATAAGATGCATAGTGGCTATTACCTGTCAAAATGACTAGTATACTTGTCAACATAAACAAATAGATGGAGTATGAAGACTTCTAATTAAAAGCTCTATATTAATTTCCCACTAGAACACCTTGAAGTGCAAAAATGAAAATTTCATTCACTACATCTTCATTATACTCTAAAATTTATTAGGATCTAATTATTGTTTTTTTTTAATATCAATTTTATACATTTAACCTATATATTCTATAAATCACAATTTTTTTAACATCATAAAAAAAACTTTGTTTAATATATTAAAATAATCATTATGTATATGAATCAAATTTCTCCCATAATGGTCATTACCCTTCACGTAATTGGCCTACTTTCACCTAATGAATCCCCACCAGTTGAAACATTTATTCAACCATTATCATGGTATTCAAAGACTTTGTATTGTTTTAGGTTCAATGATTGAAGCAATAAAAACTTTTTAGGATGGGATTTTATTGATATATAATTAAAAGTTATTAAATAAGAAAAATGAGAGAATTATAAAACTATATTTCTATGGAGGATAGAATATGCAAAGAAATATTGAAAAGCATGGCTACAATGTTTGTTTGTTAACGATTTGTGACATTGTACCAATCAGTGATATAAAGAGGCTCACAATCCAAATAATATTGTTTTGTTAACAATGTGTGACATTGTATCAATTACGATATAAAGAGGTTTATAATTCCAATAACAACAAAGGTGCATGTCAGTTTAGTTCTTGTTAAGTAGATTTAAAAATGGAGATGATAATCGACACCCTATAATTATTGATGATGATGATTACTGTGAAACATGAACAATACGTTAACTAGGGGCTAATTTCATAATTTTAAAAGAAATCAATTTGTAAATATTTTTAATGAAAACAATTAACATTAATAACTATATCGTCAGAAAGATTGGAATTCAAAGAATTCGACCTAGATTCACAAGGAATGGAGGAAGACGTGTTGCTCCATGACACTTAGTTTATAGATGTATCATATGTCGTATTGGCCAGGATCTCTGACCATATTTTTACTTTAATGTGGATGTTGTATAGTTTTGGGATTAATCTAAATTTCCTTTCAATTATGTTAAGCTAGCAAAATGCAAATTGCATTTTAAAAATATTCAATTTTTATTTTTGAAAATAAACTTTTCAAATTTAATAATATATATTTTTATATAATATTTATTATATTACATAGTAAATAATAT
>ML798273.1:65927-87170 GCA_009831015.1 Picea engelmannii | reverse complement strand
CAACTCATAGCATTGTAACCAATGGCTCTTATATCAATTATAAAATACCCAATCTACCAAGGTTGGGACATCATCGTCATCATTATGAAAAATACCCAAAAATGAGAATGTAAATAAGTAAGTACAACTACAAAATATAAATAGGCATAAATATATATGTCCTAAATACTCATTCAAGTTGTTACAAACTATCTCATACTGTCCACATCACCATTTCACTAAGCAAATGGTTAAAAAGGTATTTGGCAATAGAATTTGCATATTTAAAAGATGTTTGTTATAATTGGAAATAACAACCACTCTTTCATCTACATGTATCATTAAATGGAGGCTTATCATTTTCTTTTATTTTTAACTCAATGAGTATTAGTTTTTTATTAAACTAAGAAGTTTTATGGATATCAAACAACATGAGTAAACCATCGTTATCTCACACTAAACTCGAAAATGAACGAGAAATAAAACAATAATCCATCAACCATAAAATAGTTCATCAACTAGCAGTAAGACTCATTATTAACAAATCATCTTACGATAAGATTGACAATAGAAAAGAGAAAAACTAAAGGGAAGTGGAAACTAATATATGAAATAGGGATTGGGCAATTTATGATTAAAGATGTCGAATAGCATGAGTCGAATTATCAATTGGCAATTAGCAAACTATTATCAAGTTTGTTAGTTAATGAAGTACTGTGACTAAAATGTGAAAACTTCAAATATTGTATCATTAATGATAAATCTTGTACCGTGATGATTGTACCTTAATTCATCCAAGGCTACCTATCCAATAGAATGTTGAATTGTCTAGATTCCATCTAATAAACAACTTCTAATACACACACTAAAAAAATGTACTTAGAATGTGGATGGCTAGAAGCAATAAATTCATTATCACAATAGCTAGGATACAATAAGTCACTTCCTACATTGTCATTGGATTTTTGAGTGTTGTTTCGCATTTCTTTCGTTGGGGAATATATTAAAATTCCAAGAGTTTGATAACCTTCTACAAAGACAATATCAACGACAAATAAATAAATTTCTAAATGCATCCATACAGGTTAAGCCAACTCATACCCATATATTGAAGGTGGTGATGTGTTTACAACGAAAAATTGGTTCTAACATAAGACTAGAAACTTCATCCAATTAGTGGTAGGCCTAAGCCTTTACCACTAAATTGAGAGTATGGAGACCACAAAAGATTTCCTGTATTTTCTATGAAAATGGCACCCAAATCTCACCTAGTCAACTAGTCTTTTTTTGTTGTTTATGAGAACCGCATTCCTCTCAGAAGTACATGACTATTTCTCCTCACATAGGTTCTCTACCTATGGTCTTCTTCATCAGTATTTAAACCTATATTCACCTTGCAACTTCTCTTGCAAAACCCTTTTCAAAAACTGATGGAATTTTCTAAATACTTTCCTTAAATATCATTTTTCAGTGTCATATAGCTTGTCAATAATTATAGTGTCAACGAAAGATCATATGGCAAAGGGGACTCAAAACATACCACTACAAAGAATACATCTAGATATAAATCATATCAAATACCAAAATAATGTCTCAATTGATTTTTAAAAAGGCACCTACATGGTAGATACCATAGTTGTTTTTGAAGGTTGCAGTCTTGTTGATGGCTACTTGCTTCATTGAACAAGTTCAACACATCACTAGGAGTATGGGTATTATCAATGTCGTTGCTAATGGGAAAAAGGTATCATCTATTGATATATTTATTGATATATAAGAAGGGGAAGATAGGTAGAATGAAAAATATCTGTGAGCTTCAACTTGAATTACATCGCCCCAATATCTTGATGCAACATTAACAGACATACACTTATTAGGGTCCATTATGAGGTAACATGAAAACTTTAGTGGGTATGCAAATGCTCTTGATCAATCATTGTCTTGGAGTATCCATATTATGGATGACAATTATCTCTTCAAAATAGAAAAGAAAGGCCAAGCACTATCCTCTAATGTTCTTGGTGATTGTGATTGTGCATTGTAAGCTACTTGTTATAGACGTATCATTGTCTTTGAACCTTGTTGTATAGTGTTATATCATAGAGTAGTTACACATATTCCAAATTAATTGAATCTGGGAATATTGTAAACATATTAGAAAGGTATACATAAAATTGAGTAAAGGATATTGGACCATATTAAACGAATAATAATCCTATAAGAAATAATCTTCTACATTCAAATGGTAAAAAACGAGCAAAGTGGAAAAACATAACCTAATTAATAAGAAAAATGAAGAACTTATCTATGTTGAAGAATGAACACCAAGAAACTTGCTGAGACAAAGAAATTTTCCACCCAATTGTTGATTTGTGTAGCATCGTATAGGTATTTCCACACAGGTCTAAGTGTCTAGATGTGTGGAATTCATCAAAATCCTTCTACCTTGATACTTTACTTTAAATAAGGAATTATTAAAATAAAGTTATTTTATTAATTAGTTGAGTTATATTTAAATAAATTATTTAATTAGCATTAGTGAATTAAATCTTAGCCATTGATCTCAAGTGAGGTGAGAAGTAATCTCAGCCATCAATCACTTTAGAGATTAGGGTTAGGTCATAACTCAAGATTATAAAAACAAGGCTTGGGTAAAGAAGGAATATTGATTGAGAGATTGATAGAGAAGTTGATTGATTGACACAAGTAGAAAACAAAGACTTTTTATCAAGGAGATATTGGATAGGTGGAGAAGGACTTCCATCTAGAGATCAGGTTAGGTAGAAGATAGAATAGAGGCAGTTGCAAGTCAGTTTCAGTCAATTGGAGCTGCAATAGTAGGGTCACGTCATACATAGTTCAGTACAGTCTTTGAGTTTTTGTATGCAATTTTCAGTGGATACATGAGTGTATACATAGGTTCGCTTAAGGAAAGGCGTGTACATCTCAGGAAACATGAAAAGATGGTATCGTACAATAGACCAGGAGTTGCTAGGGTTTGCAGGTGTAGTCTATAGTTTTCTATATTTCTCTGTGATCCATTTTCCCAAGTATGGGATCCCTTGTAAGCTTTGAAGTTATTTGAATGATAATCTTAATTGATCGAAAGAATATCTTTGTATCTTGTGCATGAGATTTTTGGTTTCCAGTATTGCTTCTATTATCTTTATTTAAGTTGAATATTCTAGCAAGTGTATGTTGTTTTCTGAGCTACTAATTTTATTTACAACAAGGAAATCACTAGATAACAAAGTACCTAGGTGTTGGAATAGGGATTTCAACATGGTATCAAATCCAGGTTCTAAAAGGAAGCCATATCTTATATCCATAGAAATTAATAGAAGATATATCATATCTACAAGGAGATCTTAGTATATCCATAACTAGTGGTAAAAAATAAAGTGTTGGATTTCATGGAAACGATAGTACTGAGTCAAAACTAGGGTTCCATAGTCATACGGAGTTGTATGCAAGTTGAAAAAGGAATAATCAGATACATACCCAGGTTTCTTTGTAGAAAATCACGTATATATGGTTTGCAGTAATAAAAGTCGCATACATATGTGGGTTTTAGTGGTGTCATGCGCGTACAGGGTCGTATAGGTCAATACAGGGGTAGTTTCAACAATAGGTTATTTCCAAGGTAGTTTATCAGGTCTAAGGGATGGCATCAACAAGTCTGAGAGTTGAAGACAGATTGGATGGAGCATCCAAATTCCTATCTTGGAAAGAAAGAGTTACTTTGGCGTCAAAGGAGTATGACCTTTGGGAGTTATTAGATAAAGTAGTTGTTCCAACGAAAGGTCTGGTAGCTTTGGAAGCTCATGAGAAGAAGGAGATCAAATTTGAGAGGGTTATATTGGATTCAATGAAGTTTCATTTAATTCCTCACTTATCCAAGAAGAAGATGGCCAAAACAATGTTTGATTCCCTAGTAGGATTATTCCATAGCACTAACATGAATAGGAACATGGTCTTAAGAAATAAACTTGGATCTATGTAGATTTCTAGGTCTAACAATGTTACCATCTATTTCATGAGGATCACTCAGGTACGTGATCATCTTGTAGCCATAGGGGAGAAAATGGATAGCGTAGAGCTCGGGAATGTGGCATTGAATGGTTTTCCCAAGTATTGGGAACCATTTGTCAAGGGAGTATGTGCTTGGGAAAACCTCCCAGGTTGGCAGAGGCTTTGGGATGATTGCATCTAGGAAGAGACTCGGGAGGAAGCTAAAATAAATAAGTAGGGAAGTAGTGATGAGAACTTGGATCTTGTTAGTAAGACAAGGAAGGGAAAAGGAAAGGGTTCCAACAAGAAGGGTAAAAATGATGGAGGATCATCACAGCTAGGGAAGAATAAGGGCTTGAGTAAAATCAAATGCTTCTCATTTCATAAGAATGGACATTATGCATTTCATTGTCCATAGAAGAAGAAGGGAAGAGGAAATATGTAGACAACAACATCAATAGAGATGCAACTATATGACTTTGTAGTGAAGTTTGAGAAGGATTTCTCACTAGTTTCTTGCATTTCTCCCAACACGTGAACTAGGAGTGTGTGGTACTTGGAAAATGGTGCATCTCATCATATGACAGAAGCACGAGAGCTATTTATCTGTCTGATGGAGAGGGACTCAGATGTTCATGTGGAGCTTGGTGATAATGCCAAGTATGTAGTGAAGGGAGAGGGAAAATTTTTATTCCAACTTGAGTTGAGAGGTTCATTTAATGCCCAGGATGTGATTTATGTACCAAGATTGAAGAATAATTTTTCCATAGTCTCAACTATGGAGGACGTGGTTTTTTTCATTACTTTTCAAAGAGGGAAAGTACGCATACATCCATAGAAAGATAGCCTGGACACAATAATGGTCATTGGGTTTAGAGAGGGCACTTTATATAGGTTGCAGGGAAAGCTTGTTTAGGCTTTGGTACATGATAGTGACAACCTATGTGAGCTATGGAACAAGAGATTGGGACATTGGCACTATAGGGAATTTATGATTCTGAGGGGGATTATTACAAGTCTTCCATAGTTCAGTATTGAACATCAGGGAGTGTGTAGAGGGTGTGCACTTAGAAAGAATGTCAAGGTTGTTGTTCCAACCAATGAGAGTAGGTCCAGGGGGATATTGGATATTATACATTCATATTTGAGTGGGATTATGTCAATAGCATCAATGCAGGGAGAATCATACTATGTGATGTTCATTGATGAATTTTCTAGGAAACCTTGGATCTTCTTTTTGAAGACCAAGGATGAGGTCTTCAATTAGTTTCAGGAGTTTAGAGCTCAGGTGGATAACTAGGAAGGAAATAATATCAAGGTCTTGAGGTCGGATAATGCGGGAGAGTACACCTCCAATGACTTCAATGATTTTTGCAAGGAGGTAGGGATCAAGAGGGAGTTGATAATCTCATAAAACCCTCAACAGAATGGGGTTGCAAAGAAAAAGAATCAGTCCATCATTGGTTTTTCTAGGGCTATGATACACGACCAAGAGTTTCCTATTTTTCTTTAGGTAGAGGCATGTAATATGAAAATATATGTGCATAACAAGAGTACTCATAGGATATTGGTGGAAAAGAATCTAGAGGAGGCATTCTCAGGGGTGAATCCAGAGATAGGACATTTGATGATATTTGGTTGTCCAGTATATATGCATGTGCATGTGGAGAAGAGGACAAATTTGGAGCCTTCAGGACATAAGGGTATATTTTTGGGGTACAATGAGACCTCAAAGGCTTACAGATATTCATATCAGCATAGAGGAAGATAGTTGTGAGAAGAGATGTTAAGTTGGAGGAGAACTTGGCATCTAGGAGATCTCAAGAGTCATCAATAGTGATAGAGAACGAGGAGCAGTAGTCAACAATTCAAACTTCAAGTGGGGAGGAGGAGCTAGCCCTTTCCAGCTCTGTCAGGAGACCCGGGTGGATATTACATACATTGAGGAATGTTGGTGATGCTCCTAGGAGTGCAATAAGAGAGCACAGGCCTCCGAGGAAGTTTCCTAACTATATGGTGCTTATGAGTAGCATCATTGATGCTAAGCCTTCCAGTTTTGAGGAAGCAACAAATAAACACGTTTGGAGGGATTTCATGGTAGAGGAGTACACCTCTATTATGTGGAATGATTTTTGGGACATAATGTTGATACCAGAGGGGAAGTCAGTTATGAGTTCTAGGTGGCTCTACAAGATCAAGCATGTTGTATATGGTAGCATCGAGAATTTCAAGTCGTGGATTTTTGCGAGAGGGTTCTCCCAGAGAGAGGGAGTGGAGTACAAGGAGAAATTTGCTCCAATCACTAGGTATTCTTCTATTCAAGTTGTTATTTCTATTGCTTCATTTACAAGGTAGATGATTCATCAGATGGATGTGAAGACAACTTTCCTCAATGGGATCATTGATGAAGAAGTATATATAGAGCAACCTCAGGGATTCGAGGTACATGTGAGAGATTCTCATGTGTATACATTTAAGAAATCCTTGTATGAACTCAAACATACACCCAAGGCATGGTATTCCAAGATTGATGGATACTTGTAGAGTATGGGCTTCGCCAAGAGTGAGGTGGATCCTAACTTGTATGTCATACTTGTTGGGGCTATTAATCCACTCATCTTGGTTTTGTACATAGATGATTTATTTCTCATAGGTGCAAAGGAGCTTATTGCAAGGTGCAAAGTGGGTTTAGCTACTAAGTTCAAGATGAAGGACATTGGCTTGATAATTATTTCTTGGGGTTAGAGGTATGGTAGGTATCAAGAGATATATTCCTTGGTCAAGGAAAGTACACAATAGATATCTTGAGGAGATTCAATATGGAGGACTATAAACCGATGGCTACACCTATGGTTACCAATCTGAAGAATCTTATCACTTCCGATTTAGATTTGGTGAACCCTGTGATATATAGGTAGTTGATAGGGTCCTTGATGTATTTGGTAAACACCATGATAGGTATATGTTTTGATGTGAACACATTAAGTCAGTTCATGGTGGAGTCGAGGCAAGTGCATTGGATAGCAGCAAAGCATGTGCTCAAGTACTTGAGAGGTACAATGGAGTATGGATTTAGGTACTTAGAGTTGATGGAGTGGAGTTTCATGGATATACATAATTAGACTGGGAAGGGAGTGCAGTATATAGAAAGATCACCTTGGGGTGTTGCTTCATCTTGGGATCAATAGTGATTACATCATTCAGCAGGAAGCAAACTTATGTGGAATACAGTTCAATAGAGGCAGAGTATATGGCAGTGAGTATGGATAGATGTGAAGCCATTTGGGTTCACAATTTGCTAACATTTTTATTTGATAAGGAGTTGGAGCCTATGGTGATATACTATGATAATCATATTTGTATCAAACTCTCAGAGAATCCAATATTCCATGATAGATCCAAGCATATTGAGATCAGATATCACTTCATCTGAGATAGGATCTAGAAGGGAGCAGTGAAGCTTCAGTATATTTCCACAAATGAGCAGGCTGCAAATATTTTGACCAAACCCTTGGTTAAAGGGAAGTTAGTGTTATTCAGAGACAAAATTGGAGTGGTGTAGAATATCTTCCTCACTAAGAGGAAGTATTGATGTGTGTATCATGAGATAGGTATTTATGCATAGGTATAAGTGTCTAGATGTGTGTAAATTATTTGAATCCTTCTACCTCGATACTTTACTTTAATTAAGGAAGTATTAAAGTAAAGTGATTATATTAATTAGTTGGATTATATTTAAAGAAGTGATTTAACTAGAATTAGTGAATTAAATCTTAGTCATTGATCTCAAGTGAGTTGATAAGTAATTCCAGTCATCAATCACTTTGGAGATTAGGGTTAGGTCATAACTCAAGATTATAAAGTAAGGCTAGGGTAAAGAGGGAAGATTGATTGAGAGATTGATCCAGAGGTTGATTGATTGACACATAGAGAAAAGAAAGAATTTTTCTCAAGGATATCTTAGATAGGTGGAGAAGTACTTCCATCTAGAGATCAGGTCAGGGAGAAGATAGAATAGAGGCAGTTACAAGTGGGTTTCATCCAGTTGGAGCCACAACAACAGGGTCACGTCGTACAGAGTTATGTATAGTCTTTGAGTGTGTGTACGTGGGTTTCAGTGGATACATGTACGTATATGCAATTTTTCTTAAGGAAAGGCGCATACATCTCAGGAAACATGAAAATTCAGGATCGTACAACAAACCAAGAGTTACTAGGGTTTTCATGTATTGTCTATAGTTTTATGTATTTCTTTGTGGGCCATTTTCTCAAGTATGGGAGCCCTTGTAAGATTTGAAGTTATTTGAATGATAAGATTATTTGATGGGCACAATATCTTTGTGTCTTGTGCATGATATTTTTGGTTTCTGGTATTGATTCTGCTATCTTTATTTGAGTTGAATATTCCAACAAGTGTATGTTGTTTTATGAGCTGATAATTTGATTTACATCAAGGAAATCACTGGATAACAAAGTACCTAGGTGTTGGAGTAGGGATTTCAACACCAATTGTAGGAATTTATTTATGGACACCACCCCCTAGCTAGGCAATGATACCACTAGGAAGAAGATTGATGTAGAATTCTTAGGGAAGTATCTCCATCTCAGGAGTAAGAGGAAAACTATATAAGTTTCCCATTGTTGAATTCTTGTAAACAAAATAGTTATTTGGTACCCACAATACCTGCTCCACATAACAAAAGGATAATTCATGGTTCTCTTCTCAACAGTACCTCAAAATTCCCTCCCTCTAATGCTCTTCAATGTGGGCATAGAGAGGTCCAAATTGTTTCCTATTAAGTCCAACATATTTTTTTTTAGTTCTTGGTGCTTCTCAAGGTTCTAAAATGGATTCCTTTGATGGTTCTTCCATCCCATAGTACGATATCCTTCTTTTTCCAAGAAAAAACTCCAGTTTCCTCACTTCTCTCTTCTCCAACAATTAACTCTCTCTTTCCATTCGAATTTATCTTATTTGCATGAGTGAGATATGGAAATATAGTCCTAATTTAACTCTTTCTAGTTCCAAGAATGACGGGGGAGCAAGTTGCTAGAATGTAGGAGGTGATGGCCTAGATCTAGGAGTTGGTTTCCTCCACTTCTTTTATCTCCCATTCAGATTTTAGGCTAAAAGAATTAAGGTTACAATAATGATGTGATGACTAGAAAAGGAGACATAGGATTCTAGGCATGTGAAAATTCCCTTAGACCCTGACATCTTTTCCCTCTTGTGGTATCATATCCCCTTTAGGTTCTCATGTTTAGCTAGTATTGGTTATTTTATTAACTACAAAATATCAAAATTTACAAGTATTCAAATCAACATGGCATGTCTACCTCATGGTGTGAATAAGGCATAGGAATAAAATATTTATGCAAAAGAAAAACATTTAAACATAATTAAATACAAATTATTTAATAGGGTTGAAACTAAGACATTATATATAATCATGTAAGTTTGGTGTAATGGTGGAAATATGTTTATCACATTTCAATAAGTGCTCCTTGTTAACCCTACCTTGCAAGTTAATATCTTGGCCAACAGATAAAATGTTGGACCAAAATTTAGGAACTTTATTGTAGGTTCAAGGGCTTCACCAATCAAAACGATTTTCCTATTTGTGTATCGAATATCACAACTTGAATTTTAAAAGTGTATCGGCAGAACTAACTCACCTATGCTCATATGAGAATAAGTATGTTGCCAAGGAAACTACTCAAAACATGCTTGAAGGAGAAGTGGTACAATTAAGAAAGTTAAATGATCTTGATTTGGTATTAATGTCTATAAAGTCTTCACACAAGCTTGCACCCACTTTATTCTATTAGATGGTTCTTTGATTAGGTAGAGGTAAATATGTGGAGTGCAATAGAAGATCCACTTTCAAAATTGGAATATCCCATGGGTATGAATTTCTCTTATGGCCAAATAGTGGCAACAAAACCATATAACCACCACAAACACCCAAGGATGAATTCATCAAATGGGTTTGTAATAGAAACAAGTTCAAGTGAAGATTAAGATTAATATCGTTTCATCAAACAATTAAGAAATGAAAGATGTCAAAAGTTTGTCTTTCTAAAATACCCAATGGCTCATTAGTTGATGGGTGGCACTTAATTAAATCCAAGGGTAACAGTGAAAGAAGGGACTTTGTGCTCAATTCATTGCAATCAAATGCAATTACAAATATTAGTGACAACACAAAGAAAATGATCTTACTTAACATTAAATTTGATGGCATTGAGGTTTGGTTGGTCAAAATGCATGATACTAATATTTTGCATAACAATAGCCACCTTCTTTAGTTACAAAAAGAAATTTCTAGATGGCGACTCAAAGGCAATAAATGAAAATTGTGTTAGAAAAACCAAAACCTAATACTGTAGAAACAAACAAATAAGATGCATAGTGGCTATTACCTGTCAAAATGACTAGTATACTTGTCAACATAAACAAATAGATGGAGTATGAAGACTTCTAATTAAAAGCTCTATATTAATTTCCCACTAGAACACCTTGAAGTGCAAAAATGAAAATTTCATTCACTACATCTTCATTATACTCTAAAATTTATTAGGATCTAATTATTGTTTTTTTTTAATATCAATTTTATACATTTAACCTATATATTCTATAAATCACAATTTTTTTAACATCATAAAAAAAACTTTGTTTAATATATTAAAATAATCATTATGTATATGAATCAAATTTCTCCCATAATGGTCATTACCCTTCACGTAATTGGCCTACTTTCACCTAATGAATCCCCACCAGTTGAAACATTTATTCAACCATTATCATGGTATTCAAAGACTTTGTATTGTTTTAGGTTCAATGATTGAAGCAATAAAAACTTTTTAGGATGGGATTTTATTGATATATAATTAAAAGTTATTAAATAAGAAAAATGAGAGAATTATAAAACTATATTTCTATGGAGGATAGAATATGCAAAGAAATATTGAAAAGCATGGCTACAATGTTTGTTTGTTAACGATTTGTGACATTGTACCAATCAGTGATATAAAGAGGCTCACAATCCAAATAATATTGTTTTGTTAACAATGTGTGACATTGTATCAATTACGATATAAAGAGGTTTATAATTCCAATAACAACAAAGGTGCATGTCAGTTTAGTTCTTGTTAAGTAGATTTAAAAATGGAGATGATAATCGACACCCTATAATTATTGATGATGATGATTACTGTGAAACATGAACAATACGTTAACTAGGGGCTAATTTCATAATTTTAAAAGAAATCAATTTGTAAATATTTTTAATGAAAACAATTAACATTAATAACTATATCGTCAGAAAGATTGGAATTCAAAGAATTCGACCTAGATTCACAAGGAATGGAGGAAGACGTGTTGCTCCATGACACTTAGTTTATAGATGTATCATATGTCGTATTGGCCAGGATCTCTGACCATATTTTTACTTTAATGTGGATGTTGTATAGTTTTGGGATTAATCTAAATTTCCTTTCAATTATGTTAAGCTAGCAAAATGCAAATTGCATTTTAAAAATATTCAATTTTTATTTTTGAAAATAAACTTTTCAAATTTAATAATATATATTTTTATATAATATTTATTATATTACATAGTAAATAATATTTAAATAATATATTAGATAATAAATATAACATAAATATAATAATAAATAATATATTAAATAATAATAATAAATGTCCAAAGGGGTTGGATCCAATGGTGGAAAGCGAGGAGTTTTTCACCGTTGGGCAAAGTTCAATTCTCGTGAGGGCTTTACCTTGAGCCATGGAGACAGCTTGAGGTAGTGGTCGAACGTGTGGTTGCACCCATAGATACTATAATAAATGGTATTGTGACCCATGCACACATAAGTGGATCAAAGCCCACCCCCATGTCCTTCAACTTTAAAGTCCCCGAGGTGTAGGACAGTCGGTGACGGAGTGTGTTGTTAAGTTACTCTGTGTTGAAAAGTCACTAGTTCGAAACCTGTGCGATCCCTGGGTGATTTTGACGTCTTAGATGCCCCTGAGTCGCGGTTTCTCAAGCCACAGATTAATCCACTCTGTGTTGAAAAGTCACTAGTTCGAAACCTGTGCGATCCCTGGGTGATTTTGACGTCTTAGATGCCCCTGAGTCGCGGTTTCTCAAGCCACAGATTAATCCCGATGGCAACAGGTTCGGCCACATTAACAAACAAAATATATATATATATTAAATAATAAATATAATATAAATATAATAATGCATAATAATAAATACAAGTACAACTTTTTATATTTAGATGTGGTGATTGGTGAAATTCATTGATTATGTAATTAATTCTACATATTGAAAGACTTGAAAGGAGCAATAACACTTCAATTCTATTAACTAATTTGAAATGAGAAACATAAATATTTTATTATATCCAAAAATATATATTTGTTTTCTTAGGTTAAACATTACATTGCATACACAAATTTATGGTAAAAAGCAAATTAATATCACATCAATGTCATATCAAAAGAAAACTCATTGCTATAGTTTCATGGCAGAACTAATAATAGATATGTAAAACCAAAATACCAAGTGTACATGACATCAATTTATTTATTTTCAAAATAGCATTATTTTTTCAATGAACATATGCACACCATACCCATTATTTATGTGTTTGGAAAACAACTTTTGTTTTTAAAAGAAACACTTTCTACATGCATTTTAATATCTTAATTTTTATTTTTTTATAAAATTCAAAACAAAATATCTTAATTTTTTTTTATAAAATTCAAAACAATTAAGTAATTTTTTTATAAAATTCAAAACAATCAAATAATTGATTAAATTGTCTATTTCTAAAAATCATTAAAAAAATATGATCATTCTATTTTAAAAAAAATATAATCATTTTATATAAAAATTGATAAAATTGTATATTTCTCAAAAAAAAAAATCAAGTTATTAAAAAATATAATCATTTTATATGAAAGTCGACGATGTTAGTAACTAGTGGCCATAGTTCCTTCCACTTCATCATGGGTTCTTAGCTTATTCCAATCCAATAATTAACGTACCCACAAAGTAAAAGTAAAGAGCAAAGAAGGCAGGGTAATTAAAAATGTTTGTTTCTAGTTTCTTTATTTTTTTGGCTGGAATATCAGCTATACTAAAAATTTATAAATACTACTCAGAGCTTCCGCTTGAGCTTATTATTATTTAAAAAAAAAAAATGGTTGTGGAGATGATTCACAGCAGAAAAACAAAAAAATTAAAAAAACTGTGTATATATCATCTCACTTGAAGCTTTAGAAAAGCTAATTATAACAATATTTAAAAACCAATATCAAACATTTAGATAAGTTTATATAAACCAACTTGTAAATAACTTTACTTTATTAATTACTAATTGTAGGTTTATGAATTAATTACCATGTGTGTTTGAGTTAATTCTCGATCATGTTAATTGGATGAGTCACACTTCATTAATCACTACATATAGATTTATGTATTCATCACCACATGTTCACAAATTACACATAAAGTTTGTAACAATTCACAACATAATTGTCAATTTGACGAGTCACCATTTCGACTTCATTAATCACTACAGGTAGGTTCAGGAATTCATCACCACATGTTCACAAATTACACATAAAGTTTGTAACAATTCACAACATAATTCAGAATAAATTTTGCACAAGGGTGAAAATGGATTAGCTATTTAGGAAAATGGCAAGCCTTTGCACGTATTGAACCACAACATGTCAGAGAATTGGTTGATCTACACTCAAAATTGAATCCTTTAGTTAGGGATTTGTTCTGCGTTCTCTTGTAATTCATGGATCACCTTCTGCAGGAATTAAACTGTAACATGAGAGAATTGGTTGATCTTCCATCAAAATTAAATCATTTAGCCATGAATTTGTTCTTCTTTCTCTTGCAGTTCATGGATCCCCTTCCATCTTCTCTTCTCCAAAAACAATAGACGGTTAAGATTTGTGTACTTCTCTAGTGATCCTTTTAATAATATTCAATGAAAATTAAGGAATTGTATTTTAAAGAAAAACAAATTAAACTCGACAATCAAAGAAAACCCAGATTGAATAGAAGAACAGTCAAAGCATGAACAAAAGTTGTTGATCAATATTTGCAGCCTTAACGACAGGGTTTGATCTGGATTTATGAGTGAAACGAAATGAATCACAGACTGAATACAATAACATGGAGATACAGAGAACAACAATAGATATCCAATGAACAATAACTTCTATTGAATAAATAAAATAGGTTGAAACTGTAAAACTGCGAAACTGAAAACAACTTGCTCGAATGGTGGTAGTTATTTCTGAGAATAGTTGTGGCTGCTACGTGCATATGTATGAGAAGAATGGTTACAATGAGGCTCCAAAGGCCTTTTTAACATTACTCGTGAATGCCAAAACCTAGACATCCAAAAACCTAACCCTAGCAGATGAAACACCAAAAGTTATGTGGGCCCCGATGGGTAAGTTGGTACCTCAACTTCATAGGGTTGTAACTTTTGCATATGAGCTCTATTTTAGGCACGTGATATCCCATTGGAAATCTTGTTTCGAAAACTACACAGTATGCCATCAAACTCTAACTCCAACTACAATTTGACTGTGGCAAGCCAAAAAAACATTGTTTAGGGCCCCAAAACAGCCCTGGAAGTACAGAAAGATGTACTAACATGAAAACTTCCAACATAAGCTATTTGGATTAGGTGGGCGGCCACCAATATCCACCTAGAATATAAGCAAGGATTCAAACAACCTCGGAAGTGTAGAACTCACAATTACAAATAATTACAGAAGAATAGTTGAACTAAAAACTGTCAAGATGAGCCAGTTGGAATAGGTGGGTGGCCACCAATATCCACCTGGATCAGTCCTCCCCCCTTAGGAAACAATGGTATCCATTGCATTGATTTCCCCCATCAGGTGATGAAATTTCTGTTGAATTTGGCTCTGGGTGAGCCACTTGCCTTGGTGTAAGAGCTACCCTACCTTAACAACCCGATAAAGTTGGATCCTCTGTTGGTGAGTTCCCTTGACCTGTGTGTCCACTATCTGATCAGTGGATGCTTGTTCCATGCAGTCAGGGTTGATCTTCGTTGGTGTCAATTGTTCTGCGATCTCTGAGGTGTCCAATAATGGTGGAAAATATGGTTGGAGGAGGTCCACATTGAACACTGGGTGCAAGCCAAGGAAGGGGGGAGTGTTGATCTCAAAATCATTGTCACCCACAACCTTGGTGATAGTGTAAGGCCCATATATAAGTGGACAAAGATTTTGATGGGGCCTTGTAAGGCGTTCTTTCTATAAATGTAACCAGAGCTTGTCTCCCACCTGAAACTTGTGTGGTACCTGGTGTTGATCATGGCATTGTTTGTACTTAGCATTGACTTTCTGCAAAATCACATGGACTTGTTGGCAGATGTGTTGGATCCACTCAATGAGTATGGTGGATTTGTTGACCTCAAACTGAACATAGGAAGAATCCGTCTATGTGGTTACAAGAGGTATTACAACATCAATGGGAACCAAGGGTTGGAATCTCAGCCCCACCTGAAAGGGTCTATGGACGGTGGAGCTATGGAGAGCCATGTTGTAGCTGTGTTGAACATAGGAAATACTATAATCCCATGTACGCAGATGCTTAGAGTTATACATGTGCAGGATGTGCACAATCATCCGATTGACGACCTTTTTTTGGACATCGGTTTGAGGGTGGAAGGCAGTGGATTTAGTGAGCTTGGTGTTCAATAGTGACCAGAGACTCGACCAAAACATGATGAGGAACCTGTTTTCCTAATCAAAGATGATGGTCTGTGGTATCAAAAAATGGACCCATACTCGTTCGAAGAAGTGCTTGGTAGTATCTGTCATTGTTATGCTCTTCTTGCAGGCTGTGAGAATGGCCATCTTCGAAAACCGATCAATCACCACAAATCCAAAATCATTTCCTTGCTTGGTGGATGGAAGACCATACATGTAATCCATTGAGATGGATTCCTAAGGCCTATCGGGAGTAGGAAGAGGGGTGTATAAGCATTGATTCTTGATGGCTGGCTTGGAAATGGCACATGCAGTTCAAGATCTGATATACTTGTTGATGTCCTATTGAAGTTTTGGAAAATAAAAATGTTTTTGTAGAATGACCACAGTTTTCTCCATGCCAAAATGTCCTACCATCCGACTATAGTGAGCCTCCCAAATCATATTTGCACGCTTTCTTGCAGGAACACGAAGATGGCCTAGATGGCATAACAGTCCATCCTGAATTTGAAAATCGATGACATTCACACATGTACCCAAGAGCTGATAGGTGGTGGCGAAGTCAGGATCTTGCTGATAAAGGTGGGTCCACTCAGATGCCTCATGCCCATAGGAATGGAGCACGGTGGTGAGTGAATCTACAGGAGGTCAACTGAGGTAGTCAACGACACAATTTGTGCTCCCTATATTATACTTGATGTTGAGATGGAACTTTTGCATGTATGTGGACCACTTTTGATGGCGGTCATTCTATAACTTCCCTTGTGTCTGTATGAATTGCAGAGGCTTGATCAATTTGGATGATTGTCTCATTTCCCATAATGTAATTTTTCCATTAAAGGAAGTCTTGCACAATGGAATACATTTTCTTGTCATAGGTAGGGTATTTTTCAGACGTTATCTAAGAGTGTCTCACTATGGTATGCTACTAGATGACCGTGTTGAGTGAGAATTGTGCCTACAACATAGTTGAATGCATCAGTCTCAATCTCAACGATTGTTGTAGATCGGGTAAGGAGAGTACTAGAGCTGAGCATAAGAGATTCTTCAGATCATCAAATTCTCATTGTTGTGCCTTCCCCCATGCGAAATTTTCCCTGCCACCACCCTTGTTCACTTTTTTGAGGGCCCATGCAATATGGGAGGATCCCAACATGAACCGTCGGTAGAAGTTGGAAAGTCCCAAGAAGATCTGAAGCTCGGTTAGTGTGGTCGGGGATGGCCAATCACGGATGACTTGGATTTTAGTTGGATCCACATGTACCCCATGTTCATCAACAATGTAGCCCAAGTATTGGACCCTGTTCATGCCAAAGGAGAATTTTTCCAAGTTGGCATATAACTTGTGTTGTCGCAGAGTGCTCAAAACATGTTGAATATGTTGCATATGCTCCTCCCAAGTTCTGTTGAAGATGACGATGTAATATAGATATACCATCACAAAAGAGTTGGTGAAGGGTCTCAATACATCATCATGTTGAGCACTCAACACACCCTAAAAAGTCTATGTTCATTTTTTACTTTTTGGGTACCACTTGATCCTTTACACTGTTTGTTTTGCCTTCAGTATGAAACTGATACTTGCGCTTATCTTTATGTTCATTCTAAATCCTTCCTGAACATACAAAAAAGAATCATCTTAATCATTAAAGGGTCATTAATAAGCTACTTAGGGAATCGGCACACTAAATCTTTCCACGACACATTTAGGAGTTCGACATCAGTAAACGTTAAAGGTGTTGAAAATCGTTTGAGAAGTTTAAAATAGTCGAACACCGATCTTCATCGGCGTCGGCAGATGAAAGTCTTTCTTTTTATGATTGAACCTTGGCAGAGGTATCGTCGAAGACCCACCCGTTCAGCTTCGTCAGAAAAAGGAAAAGGTAAGTGTCATGCAAAGGGAAGAGCAGTATCGTCGATTTTCGATACCCGACACGATTTCGGCGTCGGAGAATTACAAAATACAATGCTCATTAAAATTTACATTTTGAATTTGCCAACCCCTGACGCCACTCAAGTGTAGGTAGTCGCAGCATATTTTAAGTACTTTCCATGTAAATAGACCCCCTAAGTACAATCCTTACCCACCATCCGAATGCTAAATTGTATGTTCAAATAATTTAAGTAACCTCGGGTTGATAAGCCACGTCAACGTCAAGTTTTAGAGGAAACATATCAAAAAACTCACATTGCAAAAATAACATTTATAAAATAATATAATTTGCACAAAAAAATCAGATATAACAACGTAGTTAATTTACATTCAAAAGGGAACGGGACACATTCAAGAAGCTTCAAGTTTTCATATAATTAATTCCCGCCAAACTTGGGATACATACAAATAGACATTGTCGACATCTTTACTAACCGGCCTGGTCACAGTGAGAGTACAAAATCCTTACTACAAAACATAAGAAATCTTAAGAATCACTTCGGGGAACGCAAAGCAAAGGCTCACCCATCATGCATCTCTTACGCGCACACCTTCTCTCGGACTACTACTTGCATCCTGTAACATTTCCTTTCCCTCTTTCGCTGCCATCCTCTACGCCTCGCGCAATCGCACAATTGTGTCTTGAGCTTCTCAAAGTTGTCTCTGGAGCCAAATTGTGCTTCCTTCGCGACCCTTTGATGTCGATACCTCCTGGTTCTTCCCCACCAACTGGCCCTGCAACTCTCTATTTTCTTGGTAGAGTTTAGCTATAGCAAGTTGGGCCCGTTCTAACTACTAGATGGAACTCTTAATGGGAGAACCCAGTTCTTTTTCCCTCCCCTTTCGTTCCCTGCTTCCTTTACTAGCACTCCCCATAAGACCCGACTGATAGCTAAGCGTTGTAGACCCCTTAGCAGAGGGATGTATACTAATCTCATCTTGGGGGCAGTTTTCCTCCCTTTTTCCTGTATCTTTCCTGAGCCTCCCTCTCCTCTGTGGTGTTCGCTCCTATGGGGGTGCGGTCTCCAACCTACCTCCTTTAGGCATACTTCTCTCCACCCCAAATTCCTCTAGAGGCACTGACACTCTATCCAAATGAAATCATGTACCTCCTGTCGAAGCTTCGAGGATGCTGGGAGCCAATTGGAATGAATCCCATGCGCATTGGGGCTCAGACTTGGCATTCTGACTACCTCAAAAACCCCGTCCCTTGTTAGGAGGGGATCCCATAATGCAACAACATAGTGGCTTGGATGCCTACAGGTAATTAAGGACCACTACACTAAGTTTCACCTCAATAAATGCACAAGATTAGCATCACAGAAGCATAAACTCAACTTATGCGTGGAATTCCCCACAGAGTTCCTAGATTTTATAGCCAAACAAAGAAGAAAACCAGAGCATGCCAAAAGAAAACTCACATTTCATGACAATATTCCCTTAAGACTTGACGCATCACAACTGCTCGTCGGATGTAATCCAGAATGCTTAAAGGGCCACCGATCAGAGTTGCAGAGAATGTGTAGTACGAAAATTCCAATCTCTTTAAACTCCCCAGCTTCCATTATTGACAAATGATAGTTGACACACTTGGTAATATGGATTCTGGAGGCATTTAACAAATTCCTTACTATAGTATCCGACCTTATGGGAACATACACGCGCACGCTCAACCCTGTCGTATTTTCCCAGTCCCAAAGGTCGAGCAGCTACTATGATGGTTCCAATGATCGTATCCGTCGTACTCGATTTTCTACGCTTTGGTGTGACGACGTGACTCGTTTAAACAAAAGAGGAGTGGTGGCGTGGATAAAAGACATCACAGGTAATTCAAAGGAGCAATCGGGATCACGTAAGTATTAAATGATCTACACTAACAAGCTCCATAGGTACGCACCAGTCGATTATGTTTGTTGGTATCTTAAGTCATATTTTCTCGATCACTAAACTATCTCAACCCCACTTGCAGGAAGGATTCTCCAATCACCGAACAAAGCTTGCTCGGCGATCTCACCAATGAACCTGAAAGAAAATCCAAAGTAGGATCGACATAGCGATATAGAATTCCAAGTTCCTCGAGTTCAGCACCCCCGATAAATTCATTGAACTGAGTGACGTGGTCAAGTGGCATGCCAAACAAGATGTGCTATGGACCGAAGAGTTAGAAAAAATAGTTGATGCGAAGCCAAGGAAAGTACGACAATTCGCAGAACATCTGATCAAAGCCTGAGACATGCTACAACAACTGAACTCCATCTTAGTAAAGTATCGGGCGCATGCAGTAGATATCAGGGGAATATATGCAGCCCCGATGGAACATCATAGATTTCCATGGGCCCAAACTTGTGAAAAATTGTTTGTCAGCTGGACTGAATACGAGAGCAGTCATCCTTTCCAAGAAGTACCTCGGGACGATTGTTAAAGAAGTTGTTAGAAGATAATGCCACGTGGCTATTTTTGTTTTGTTTAGACTGCAATTAGCTGTTCGTTTCGGTTAGAACTCTATATTATAAATAAAGACATCGGGCAATGAGGAAAGAGTCGATGGTTGTTGTAAGAAATATTTCTTTTTGGTTGTAAATAATTATTTTGAGACTGCTACGAATTGAGAAGTCCTTCTGGACCAAAGACAAACTATTTTCATCAGATGCATGTGATTGGACTTGGAGAAGAACTACTTACTTTCCTGTTTCATGAATGATGCAGTAATGAGTAAGAGAAATTAATTCTATTGTCAAGTTATCCGGTGCAATGTTTTGATGTTCTTTGCTTTAATGATGAAGATAAATCATTGTGTTATTATGCGATGTATGGTTATGGTAGATGAATTATTTTTCTTGCCATTATCTTATTACATATGTGCTTTCTTTTTTATAGTTAGTTTCTCAGACACTAATTGTATGCTCACATGGTTAATGTATTAGTACTAGGCCTGTAGTAAAAAGAGTAATTGTCTGCATGTTGAGCAGCGAGTTATCCCAAGCTTAACCTCTTCCCCAGTTGTTGAAACTTAATCTTGTTGTTTTTCAAGTTGGTTTATACTAGCTTGCATCTCTCATATCATCCCCACCCAAGAGAAAATACAAAAGAAGATAGTCCTAACTGAAGGAAGAACCTTCACAAAGAAACACAAAGCCCATCGATAAATTGGACGGATCGCAAGATATGGAGAAATATTCCATTTTAAATGTTGCAGAGTCTAATTGGGCCTCAGTGGTGGGTTTGGTTCCTACTATTGAGTCAAGGGATTTAGGTCCCATCAACAGAATTGGTGCTAGAAGGAGGGCCTGAGAATGAATGGCTAAGTATATATTTTATCTATCATTTCTAACAGCCTATAGATTCGTAACAGCCCACATGCATGGCTAGTCCATCACAAGACATCCCACACACGTTGTGTAACACCCTGCTTCCCCAAGTTTGTAAAAATAACTATACTGGCCAAGAACTGTGGCAAACTCAAAAATGTAAATGTGTGATGTGAATGGACCTTGTGAAAAAGGTCGATGAATGTGAATAATATTATGAAAAATAA
>ML798273.1:50980-65877 GCA_009831015.1 Picea engelmannii | reverse complement strand
TATATATACCGCAGGACTGTTGAGAGGGGATATGCTGAAAAAGAGACCACGGTGGCTGAAGAAAGGTGGTGGAAGGCACCTGGAAAGGTGGCGTTAACTTCCACCAAAACCAATACCGTATTTGGACTTCACTAGCCCGGAGAACCAAGAGCGGCTCACTGGCCCCGAATTAAATGACTCACCAGGATTGGTAGGTAGATGGCTCCTCATGAGTAATGAGGGATGGGGGGGTGTGAACCACCCATCCATAGAGCCGTCAGGCCTTACTAGTGCGAGGGAAATCGCGCCACACGCAACCTCGCAAGAGGAAAAAGGCGTGAGGAAGAAGCGAGAAGGGGGGCAGACGCGAGGGAAGGAAGGAAACTCTGGAAAATACATAGTGAGTGATAGTAGAGAAGGGGGAGAGTAACCCTCGTTCTCGATCACTGGAAAATAGAGATGCAGTCTCGCAGCATCATGGTCTCAGCTCGAGGGTGGCTAGTGGTAAATCCTATCGGAATCACTGAGCCTACAGTTGGGTGGAAACGAGCACCCCTTTCAGCAGTTGCATTCACATCTGGTGTTATTTCTGATAAGTGTTTTATGTCTTGCATCTTGAAATTTATATGCTGACATGTATGCTCACAGTCTATGCAGTTTTATGAGTGATTTGAGTATAAGACTTCCTGTGTAGTGTTTTGATTCAGAAATGGTGATTGCATGCTTATAATGGAAAGACTACGTATGGCTTATGTTTTATAAATCGCTATTTATATGCATATCGATCTAATTCAGACTTCAATTCTGCGTTTGGGAAATCCATGTCCTTATTCATCCTCAGGTAATAACCTAGATAGATCTCCCTATAGAGACACCCTTCTTAGAAAGCTCACCAAGAATCTGGAAAAAGGATTCGAAAGCTCAAGCCTTAGTAACCCGGTACGAGGAAGAATGATCCTCTTGAAGTCCCGAAATAGTAGCGTAGGGATAAGTATCGATCAATGGATGAGATCCTGTCGGAAGGACTATGGTCACTCAAGACCGTTAGATTGGAGGAATACACGAGGGCGTTAAATTCCTTAACCCTTTTTCTTCCTTCATCTTCGTGAGTAGCGAAGAAATCGGGACCATAGATCCCCAAGATCTGTGGGAGTATCTGGATCATTGGTTTTTCCACATCCAGAGAGCAGCGGGAGAGTGTTCAGTGCGGGACAGGTCTGAGCCATCAGATATTGGTCTAAATAGCCGACAGTCGTTGGATCTGTTGAGAGTTGCACAAGGTTTAAAACCTCATGCGAAGAGCAGCAGAGAGAAAGTCCCGAAGGGGTTGTATCAGGATATCAGTGTTCGGAAGCTCGGGAGTCCGGAGGACAAGAGTCCGGGCACTCGACATCAGAAATCACAAAACTGTGAAAGAATCTGAGTTGTCCGTCTGCGGGAGGACGCGTGTCAAGAAATCATCCTTTTCGGAGATTCGAGCACTGGCACTCACAGAGGTTAGCATCTTGACTTCGCAAGTAACGAAGTCCCGAGGAAATCTGAGTCGTTCGTTTAAGAGTGGACGCGTGTCGCGAGATCGCCCATATCAGGGATTCAGACATAGGGACTCATAGAGGGAAGCCTTTCGACTTCGCGAGCGGTGAAGTTGCGAGAGAATCAGGACCGTCCATCCAAGGAGGACAGGTGGTAGAGATCAAGGGATCTCGCAAACTCGGAGGTTCGCAAGGTAAGAGCCCAAGGGTTGGGTGCTCCATGTCGCGAGTGGCGAAGTCACAAGGAGTGGAGACAGTCGTTGGACCCAGAGAATGGGAGGACCGTTTTATCAGGAACCCCATCGCCTATCGCGCGTTCGAGGGTTCGGAGGTTGAAAAGAGTCATTTTTGACTTCACGAGCAGCGAAGTGCCGAGAGCCGGGCATGAGAGAACACGTGGCATAAATTCAAGGTGGAGCCCGCATGATTGACAGGAGGACACGCGTCACCTGGAGAAGGGATTCAACGCTCCGTTGACTTCTCGTGTCTCAGGGATTCGCGGGATAAGAGCATGAGAGCTCAACCCTTTGAATTGCGAAGTCACGAGTAGTGAGAACGCGAGAGCGAAAATAAATATCACTTCTCGGGGTTTCGCAAGAAGAGAGCGTAAGAGTTGGGTGCTCCAACTCACGAAGTGGCAAAGTGCGAAGTGGCGAGGAGAGAAATCTGAACCGTTGGATCCAGGAACAAGTGGACCATTGGATCATAACTCCGTGGAGATATCGTATATCGGGAGTTCGGGGTTTCGGAGTTTGGAAGGGGTCACTTTCGACCGTAGAAGTCGTGAAGTGCCGAGAGCCGAGGCTCGTGAGAACACGTGGCACATCCATCAAGTGGGGCCCACGTGATTGATAGATGGGCACATGTCACCCGGAAAGGATTCAACACTCTGTTGACTTCTTACATTTTGGGGATTCGCGAGATAGGAGCATGAAGGCTCAACGCTCCAACTCGCGAGGTTGCGAGTTGCGAGAAGTGCGAAGAGAAAGTCAACCATTGCTGACTTTCGCGTCTCGGGATTTCAGAGAAGAAGAGCATGAGAGCTCAATGCTTCAACCTACAAGGTTGCGAGTAGCGAAAAGTATCAAATGGAAGTCATGCATCGCATTTCCCCCGAATCGAGAAAAGTCGATAAGCGCTTGGTTGGCTTAAGCGCGTAGACATAGGACAGGGTCATGTGGACAAGACCCCAAGGAGGAAACCTGCCACTCGCTAGCCCTGTCGGGGTTCAGTGTTTCACTGTGTCGGGGTTTGCAGAGTCAAAAGACTTGACGATCTGGTAGTGTTGAGTCGCGAAAAGCAAAAGAACGCCATACTTGTTCGGCCTGTGGTCGTGAACCATGATCACATGGAGATGGACAAGGAAGGAACTAGCCTATGCTAAGACCCCCGTAGGTATTTCGGGGATTCTGATCCTCGAGAATTCGAAGAAAAAAATTGTTTTCTTTAAGTGGGTATGTGACATGTTGAGTATTCCCGAAATGAATAACTCACCCCATCTCGAGGAAGAATATTTTCACCCTAAAATACCTTATGCTCTTCCTCACGAGGAAGTGAATCAATTCAGGAGAATCACAAGAGCTTACGCCCGGCAGATTGGTTCGTTTTCCTTAGCCCCCATCCTCCCTCGAAGAAAACAACAAAGAAGACCAGTGGTTATCACTCCCGACGAAGTTTTCGTACACTCCGTAGATAAATTAATAGATTTTGCAATTACCGAAATCCAAGAACCTCTCGATCTGATACCTGAAACTCCAGCCACCGACATCTCCGAGCCAAACGAATTTTCGGAAGAAGAAGTGTTCGAATCGAACTCTGAAGATATGGAGGATAATAATAACCATGAGGAATAAAGGGAAATCCCACTTCATAATAATCAGCCCTGGTTGGTCGAAGACGCCGTGGCCGTCCCTTGGCGATTACATAATCTTCCCCGACACCCGGAGAAACTGCTTGCTAAGTACGATCCCGAAACTTCAGGACTACCTAAAGATCATATCAAGAAGTTCATACTCATGATTAGACTTATGAACGTTCAACATGAAGACGTAGTCTGCAGACTCTTCCCCTACACGTTCGATAATTCAGCTTCCACGTGGTATTTTAACTTGCCAGTAGGATCGATAACTAGCTGGACTAAGTTTTAGAAAGCTTTTTTAGATAAATTTACAGAGGAAACTACTATGGGAGCCCTGATTGCAGAGTTGTTCGCAGCCACCAAGAGTCTGAAAGAAAGGGTCAAGGATTTCAATCAAATATTCATGACCATCTTAAACAAATTCCAACCCGCGGCGAAACCAACTAAAGAGTTACAAATCGAGGTTTATGCCAACGTGCTCCCAGCTTCTATTTCTATGTTTGTAAAAAGATTTGCTAAGGAAACCCTGGCGGATAATTTTGAAGAGGCCAAGACAATAGAATTCTAGATGAAAGGATGTAAAGAAGGCCAGGTTTCCCTAGTGAAAAAAGAAAGCCAGTGCCCTCCCAGGAGAGGACTCCTTCTGACTAGACCTCTGGGAAAACCGGTTGAACAGACTCCTCACAAAGGTAATGGTGATATAGAATATCTACAATGCATGGTGAAGAAATTATCAAACGAAATCATAGACATGAAGAGAAATGTAGGGGAGGGAAACCAAGGCCAAAGGCCCTATAAACCTTTCTTTAAAAGAAACCCGCCTTTCAAAGCAATTAAACCTCCCCCCGCTAACTTAAATATCGATCTAGGGAATGTCATGTCTGATTCATTCTGTACTTATCATCAGGAGAACCACTCTGAAAGGGACTTCCCTCAATGGGTACATGCCATGAATTTGATGGCCAATCGGTTTCTAGACGAAGTCTCCCTAGCCGAACAACCAAGCAGTTCGGTTATGAATATGGAAGACCAGGAAGAAGTTGACCCACCACGAGACACATCCATGCAGATATGGAATCCCAACCTGATCATGCCTTCCAACGATCTTTTTGAGTCTCGAGAACAACAAACAGAATTTTTGTCGATACAAATGCACAGTAAGGGTCTTCCTGACTAAAAAGATATCAAAGCCACCTGAGCTTCGCAAAGTAAGTTAAATCCTGACCACCCGAAAACGTCTTTTGCTCTCAGTAAAAATCCTATAAGAATTCATACCCAAGAGTCACCCAAACTAGATTAAAACATGGTCGAATATTTGAGGAAGCTAAAGGCCAATATTTCATTTATGGATATATGCAGGATCCCTCAGCAGAAATATTTTATGTTACAGGCCTTGAACTCTACGAAAAACCATACGATGGGCAATGGCCCAGAAAGAAGTTTGATTCACACAGATCTGGTGGGAAAACCAACTATGAATGCATGTTTGGGAGATAGAAAAGAAAAACATTTTGTCCCCCCGTTCCTCCTAACGTTTGAAATCTTCAATAGAAACATCCACAATTTTTTAGTAAATTATGGAGCATCCTCCAACGTCATGCCCTTGTCTATTTGCAAGAAATTGAATTTCGTTCCTCTCAAGGCTAACAAAAAATTCATACAACTGGATAGGACCCAGGTCAAGGTCATAAGAGAAATCAAAGATGTGATGATTAGGATATCGACGCACCCCACGTTTGTGCAAGTGATCGACATTATTGTAGTAGATATCCCAGAGGCATATGGGCTATTGCTAAGCCAAGATTGGTCTGAAAAGCTAAACGGTTACTTCAGTATGGACTGGGCACACCTTTGGCTACCACTGAAGGGATACAAGAACATGATCAGAATCGATAGGGAGAGATATCTGAAACATACAGTCACTGACTTAGAAGCCCCTAACGAGCCATCGTCCACAGATTTCCCCATACTGGGAAATTATTCATGCGACTCCTATTTTGGAAACTTCGCTCCCCTCTTATCTGACGTTTCCTCTTACCCAAAATTCCGAATTTATTTTCCAAGAAAAATCATTGATACCGACGGGAGACATACTTTCCTGCCAAAACTCGGCTCTAGAACATGTGAAACGAGGGATCGAGGAACAAGAAACTAATAAGGGAAATGAAAATAGCGATCCCCATTCACAAATTTGGACCCTCTATTTTGATGGATCCAAATCTCAAGAAGGGTCTGGAGCAGGATGCATCCTCATCAATCCTATTGGTAAACGTTATTTCTTGTCCTATATGCTAGAATTCGAATGCACCAACAACACTATCGAATATAAAGCTCTAGTACAAGGATTAAGGAAAGCCATAGATTTGGATATCAAGGGATTGAAATTTTTTGGGGACTCCAAAATTATTGTTAAACAAGTAAGAAATACTATACATTGCAATTCTCCTCATCTGAAGAACTATCAGTAGGAGGTGCATAGGTTAATAGAACACTTTGAGGCTTTTAACATCACTATGATCCCCAGAACAAAGAATATTCTTGCTGACTCCTTGGCCACTACCTCTTCTAGGATGTCACCTTTAGAAGATTATGAAGCCTCCCAATTCACTATGGATCTTCTCTACAAACCGTCGATACCTAATAACATTTCCAATTGGAAAGTCTTAGAAGGAGATGAACAAATCATAAACTTCTTGACTAACCAAGAAAAATTCAAAGACCTCGCTATTGACGATGAAGAATTCCAAGAGTTGTCCACAGAAACCAATCCTTAGATGGGACGACCTATGGACAAATCAAAGGGTCACATGATCCCAAAAGGGGTAGCTAATCTAGAAAATCTTTTTGATCTCAAGGAGCGATTTAAAGGACCCAGAAACACAAAGACTAGTAGCTTTTGTCCCCTACATGAAACTATAAATTTTGGGACCCTAGAGAGCCCAAAGAATGTGAATATGGAAAAGACTATGTCTAAAGAAGAGAGGAAATCTTACCTCAAATTATTCAGGAAATACCAAGATGTCTTCCCGTGGTCCTATAGGGATTTGAAAATGTATGATACCTGCATCATTCAACACACCATCCCCTTAAAACCGGAATTAAAACCTTTCCAACAGAAGCTCTAAAAGTATCACCCATCCCTGGAGCCTCTTATGTATCAGGAACTAAATAAAATTTTAGATGCCAAGATCATTTTTTAGGTTAGGAATTCAACTTGGGTAGCGAACCTTGTTCCGGAGAGGAAAAAGTTAGGGGAGATCCGCCTATGCGTAGATTTTAGTAACCTCAACAAGGCCTCAGAAAAAGACAATTATCCAATCTCGCCGATGGAACAACTTCTGCAGACCGTGTCGGGCTCAGAGATTTTCTCTCTACTATATGGTTTCTCAGGATACAATGATCCAGATGGATACCGGTGGCCACCCACCTTTTCCAACTGCCTCAAAACAGTTTTCTGACAATTTTGGCAATTTACTATTTTTAGCAGTTTTAACTTCCGGGGCCATTTTGAGGGCCTAAATGAAGGTTTTTCTGGATAGATATCCTCAATGATGGTCAAAGGCATGATTGAGCCCCCAAAATGAATCTCCTCGACTATACCTTTCTAACGGGCTATCACACACCTAAAACGGAGATCGTATGCAAAATTTATGACCACGGGAGGTTGATGTACTAACTTACCCAAACGGGGCCCACATGACTTTTGGCTCTTCATCTCCTAGGGTTAGGTTTTTGGATGTCTAGGGTTTTGGGCATTCTTGTTTATTGTAAAAATGCCTTCAGAGCCTCATTGTAACCTTCTTCTTGCGAATGTGTGCAATTGTCACATCTCTTCTCAGAGATAAGCTGCCACCATTCAAGCAAGCTTGTTTCCGCTGCATTTTTACAGTTTAGACTTATTTTGTTATTGAATAGAAAACTAGTTTCACTGTATATTTGTTTTTTTTTGTTAAGAACCTATTAATAATATGTATTCATTTCATTCTGCTCATAAAATCTGAATCAGTGGTATCAAAGCGGTATGCTCCTTGTCATCTTAATGCATGTCCCCAACGAGGTTGGAGTACAAAGAGTTGGGTCTCAAGATTGTTTCTCTTGAGGACAGAAGCTCTCGCATGCCCAAGTGACCTCTCATGGCAGGAGAAAATAAATATGACAGGATAGGAGATCCTTTCAAACTGTTGATTCAGGAAGCCCTCACGCAACAGAGGAATGAGATGATGGATAGTTTCGCGCAAATCCTTCGACAACTACCAACATGCAATGCATCTTCTTCGAACGGAGGCGCCGCCCCCTTCAAGGTACAAATAAACTTCGATATTCCTATATTTGAAGGTCATATAGATGCAGATGTTATAGACAAGTGGTTGAATCTACTAGAAGGATATTTTTCTGTCCATAACTTTTCGAATATAGAAAAGATTACTTTTTCCCTCCTCAAAGTTGTTCCCCATGTCAATGATTGGTGGGAAACTTTCTGTGAGAAAAAGGAAACAGAGGAAACCTCATTATTTTTAGTCATGGCCACCTGGGAATCCTTTATGGATGCTATTAAGGAACAATACTACCCTATCGGAAGTTATGACGACATGTATACCAAATGGACCATACTGCGGCAAGAAAGAGACCAAGCAGTGCCAGATTTCACAAATATCTTCCATACCTTGCGCACCAAGCTAGGTATCAAATATTCGGAGCAACATCTGGTGCTCTGTATAGATACATCCAGGCCGAAATGGAATTTTTGGACATCTCATCCTTGGGCATGGCCTACCGATATGCCGTTAAAATCGAGCAGAAGCTCAAACAAAAGACATGACAATTTGGGCCTGGGAACCCCTCACAACAAAAGCCATGAAAGGGTGGCCTCAACCCATAGAAAAAAGGGCAAAGAAAATATGGACAGTATCAGGACAACTAGTCCAAGCCACAAGCAAATAAGGACACCGGAAAGACAAAGAAATATATTGGGAAGTGGTGTGACTTCCATAAGAGCCCTTGGCATAACACTCATGGATGACACTCAAAACAATCGTTGGTGGTTGAAGTGAAAGCCTCTTAATCAGATGAAGATTATGACTCTGAGCCAGAACCAGAAAGGGGAAAGTGGATCATTGATGCGGAACCCAGTTCCACCGTTGCTACCACCGATCTCCAGCCTGGTGAACCAGACGAGCCAGAAGAAGGAGAGCGCCTCTTCCATTCACAGATGTGGGTAAAAGTCACCCCGCTACACTTCATCGTTGATAGCGGTAGCTAGAAGAACATCATCTCAGAAGAGGTCGTCAAGCGGCTGGCCTTGCCAACAATGTTGCACCCACAACCCTACACCATTGGATGGCTCCACCAAGGAAGTGATCTCCATGTCAGCCAACGGTGCCGACTATCGTACGACATCAAGCCCTTCAAAGATGAGGTATTGTGTGATGTTGATCCTCTCGAAGTTTGTGATGTTCTTTTGGGCCAACCTTATTTATGGAAACATTATGTTGTATATGAGTCTAGGCCTCGTAGTGTTATTATTACCTTGAACAGGAAATTGTACAGGATACCTGAGGCAGTCCCACCTAGTGTTATTTCCTTGCTCTCTGCTAAGTAATGCAGGAAGGTCATCTCTCAGACGGGGAAGTTTGTCTTCTTCTTGATTCACTCTCAGAATAAGAGAAAGATCACAGCCACATCCAGGGTCTCTGCGGCCAACCTCTCCACATAGTAGAAGCAAGTAGATAAGGTCATGGAAGAATACTCAGATATCTTCTCCTCACCTATAGGGGTACCTCTGCACTGCCAGGTCAAGCACCCCATCGATCTAACCCCTAGCACACCGCTGCCCAATGGGCCAGTCTATCGTCACTCTTTGTTAGAGAATGAGGAGATCAAGTGACACATCCACGAACTTCTCCACAAGGGGCACATCCGCCCCATCTCATCACCTTGCGGGAGCCCAATCGTGCTGGTACAGAAGAAATATGGAACCTGGCAACTCTATATTGATTATCGGGCTCTGAATAAAATCACTATCAGAAACCGGTACCTGATTCCCCAAATCGATGATCTCCTTGAAAAACTCACAGGGGCCAAATACTTCAGTAAGATTGATCTAAAGTCTGGCTACCACCAGGTCCCGATATAACAGACAGATGTATGGAAGACCACCTTCAAGTCAAAGGAAGGCCTTTTTGAATGGTTGGTCATGCCCTTTGGTTTGACAAATGCTCCAGCCACTTTCATGAGGATGATGGATGATATCCTGCGACCATTCACCAATAATTTTGTAGTTGTGTATCTGGATGACATTTTAATTTATAGCAAGACTTGGGTCGAACACTTGCAACATATTCAATAGGTTTTTCACACCCTGCGACAACACAAGCTATATGCCAACTTAGAAAAATGCTCCTTCAGAATGGGCATGGTCCATTACCTGGGCTACATCATTGATCAGCATGGCATACATGTGGATCCAGCCAAGATCCAAGTCATCCGTGATTGGCCAACCCCAACAACACTCACTGAGCTTCAGAGCTTCTTGGGACTTGCCAATTTCTACCACAGGTTCGTGTTGGGATTCTCCCATATTGCATGGGCCCTCAGCCAAATAAACAGGGGTGGTGGTAAGGCGAAATTTGCATGGGGTCAGTCCCAACAAAAAGAGTTCGATGATTTGAAGAAGTGCTTATGCTCATACCCAGTACTTTCACTTCCAGACCTGTAGCATCCCTTTGAGATCAAGACAGATGCTTCATACTATTTTGTGGGCGTCGTTCTCACTCAGCACGACCACCCTATGGCCTATCATAGTGAGACACTGTCAGATACTATCTGTAAGTACCCTACTTATGAAAAAGAAATGTACTCTATTGTGAAAGCCTGCTGCCAGTGGAGACATTACATTCTTGGGAAGGAGACAGTCATCCACACTAATCATAAGCCACTGCAGTTCATACAGACATGGGGAAAACTGTAGAATGACCACCATCAAAAGTGGTCCACATACTTGCAGCAATTCCACCTCAACATCAAGTATAAAATAGGAAGCACCAATCACGTCGTTGATTGCCTCAGCAGACTGCCAGTCGCAGCACTCACCACAGTGCTAGACTCTTCCAACCATGAGACATATGGATGGCCCCAACTCTATGAGACAGACCTCGACTTTGCCACCACCTACCAAATGTAGGGTGAAAATGAAGTTGTTGATAATTTCCATCTTCAGGATGGGTTGTTATGTCGTTTGGGCCATATTTGTGTTCCATCAAGTGAGCAAGCAAAGTTGATCTGGGAAGCCCACTACAGTCGGGTGGCAGGCCACTTCGGCGTCGAAAAGATAGTGGCGATGCTACAAAAACATTTCTACTAGACAGAACTTCAACAGGAGGTCAGCAAGTATATCAGGTCCTGCACTACTTGCGATATTGCCAAACTGACCACTAAGAAACAGGGCTTGTACACCCCTCTTCCTACTCCTAACAGGCCATGGGAATCCATCTCAATGGACTACATGTCGAGCCTCCCGTCCACTAAGCGGGGAAATGACTATGTTTTTGTGGTTGTTGATCTCTTTTCTAAGATGGTGATTCTGGTTGCTTGCAAGAAGAGCATCACCGCAGAGGCCACTGTCAAGCTCTTCTTTGAACGAGTCTGGGTACATTTTGGCATCCCACAAACCATTGTCTCAGATCAGGATAGTCTATTTCTCAGCACATTCTGGTCGAGCCTCTGGTCACTGTTGGACACCAAGCTCACCAAATCCACGGCCTTCAACCCCTAGACAGATGGCCAAACCGAGGTTGAAATAGAATGATTGTGCATATCTTTCACATGTATAATTCAAATCACCCTCGCACATCGAATGAGAGCCTTCCCTATGTCCAACATAGCTACAATCGAGCTCTGCATAGCTCAACCAGCCATATCCCCTTTCAGGTGGGGTTGGGATTCCAACCATTGGGTCCCATAGATGTTGCACTTCCCCTTGCGAACACCTAGACCGACTCATATCCTACTCCAACTGAAGTTGACAAAGCCACCTAGTTCATTGATCGGATCCATCACATCCTCCAACAGGTTTAGGATATCCTACAGAAGTCCAATGACAAGTACAAACAACGCCATGATCAACATCGGGTGCCACATAAGTTTCAGGTGGGTGACAAAGTTTGGTTTCACTTGCAGAAAGAACGCCTTATAGGACCCCATCGGAAGCTTATCCCACTTCGTTATGGGTCGTACACTATCACCAAGGCCATGGGGGATAATTATTTTGAGCTCAACATTCCTCCTTTCCTCGGTCTACACCCAGTGTTCAACGTGGATCTCCTTCGCCGTTATTTCCCACCATTATTGGACACCTCAGAAGTAGCAGAACAAATGACACCAACAGAGATCAACCCTGACTGCATACAACAGGCATCCAAATATCATATTGTGGACACACATATCAAGGGCACTCGACAACAAATGATCCAGCTTTATCGAGTCGTCAAAGCAAGGCAGCTCCTGCACCAAGGCAAGTGGCTCACTCGGGGCCAAATTCAACAGAAATTTCCTCATCTGATGGGGGACCTCAACGCAATGGATACCATTGATTCCTAAGGATGGAGGATTGATCCATATGGATATCGATGGCCACCCACCTTTTCCAACTGGCTCAAAACAGTTTTTTGACAATTTTGGCAATTTACTATTTTTAGCAGTTTTAACTTCCGGGGCCATTTTGAGGGCCTAAATGAAGGTTTTTCAGGATCAAGCTCCTCAATGATATCCAAAGGCATGATTGAGCCCCCAAAATTAATCTCCTCAAAGATACCTTTCTAACGGGCTATCACACGCCTAAAACGAAGATCGTATGCAAAAGTTACGACCCCGGGAAGTTGATGTACTAACTTACCCAAACGAGGCCCACATGACTTTTGGCGCTTCATCTCCTAGGGTTAGGTTTCTGGATTTCTATGGTTTTTGGCATTATTTTTTATTGTAAAAAGGAATTCAGATCTTCATTGTAACCTTCATCTTGCAAATGCATGCAACCATCACATCTCTTCTCAGAGATAAGCCGCCACCATTCTAGCAAGCTTGTTTCCGCTACATTTTACAGATTTAGCTTATTTTATTATTGAATAGAAAACCAGTTTTACTATATATTTGTTGTTTTGTGTTAAGAACATGTTAATAATCTGTATTCATTTCATTCTGCTCATAAAACCTGGATCATACAACCAAGTCCTTCTTTCGGAGGAAGATCGCTTAAAAACCACTTTCTGAACCAAATGGGGAACCTTCGCTTATAAGCACATGCCTTTGGGATTAATTAGCGCAGGAGAAACCTTCAAAATATCCATGGACGTATATTTTTGGGGACTAATTAATAGATGCATGGTAGTGTATCTAGATGACGTAACAATGTATTCAAAGAACAGAGAAGAGCACATCCAACACTTAACTTAGATTTTTGAGAGGTGTAGGAAATACGATATATCCTTAAACCCTAAGAAAACTATCTTCGGTGTCGAGGAAGGTAAGTTGTTAGGTCACATTATATCTCAGGCAGGGATTCACATAGACCCCGAAAGGATTAAATCCATAGCTCAACTTCCCTTACCCCATAATAAGAAAGCTACGCAGTTCTTTTTCGAGCAAATCAATTTTGTGAGGAAGTTCACTCCAGACTTCATGGAAATCATCAAACCCTTACAAAATATGATTCACAAAGATGCCAAATTTGAGTGGGATGATGAGTGAAAAGATGCCTTCAACAATATCAAAGTTTCCATTTCCCGAGCCCCGGTGTTGCGAAGTCCCGATTTCAATAGGGACTTTTTCCTTTATACTTTCCCCTCCGATCAATCGCTAGCTGAAGTTTTGACTCAGAAATATGATGGAAACAATGAGGCCCATGTTTCATTTATGAGTACTAATCTTCAAGGAGCTTAGCTCAATTATCCTACTGTAGACAAACAGGCCTACATGGTTTATAAGGCAGTAAAACATTTCAGGTCTTACATCCTCAAGAATCACACTAAATTCATTGTGTCGCACCCTACAGTATGATCCTTGTTTACCCAGTAGGAAATGGGGGAAAGAAGGGGAAACTAGATGGCAGTAGTCCAAGAATTTGATCTAGATATAAAACCTGCAAAACTAGTAAAAGGACAAGGTTTGTGCAAGCTTGCAGTTGAATCCCAGGATCAAGTAAATGAAGATCTCGGATGGGAGAACGAAATGACACTATGGTGTGGTGAAGTAACATACACCTCCCTAGGACAAGACTCCTAGTACAAAGATTTAACTTATCTCCTACATCACGGGACTTGTCCCGAAAATCTCAACCCCAGAGAAAGGAGAGCCCTGAGATTAAAATCTGCACAATATCATCTTATAAATTCGGTGATCTTCCGGATAAATTACGACGGGGTACTGTAAATATGTCTCGAACAAGAAGATGGAGACAAGGTACTGAAAAAACTCCATGATGGCCCCGTCGGGGGACATTTTGCAGGAAACACTACCACTCATAAGATTTTGAGATCCAACTATTATTGGCCCACCTTGTTCAAAGACGCTCATACTTATGCTAGAAACTATAAGACGTGTCAAATAAGCGTTGGAAAGGATAAAAGAGCAGTGGTCTCACTCCAACCTGTTACTATCTCTCAGCCTTTCGAGCAGTGGGGGTTGGATATCATAGGATAAATCACACCTAGCTCCTCGAAGCTGCACAAGTACATTCTTACCGCCACCGACTATTTCACGAGATGGACAGAGGCCATTCCTCTGACCTGTGTGAACGAGAAGGTGGTTATCCAATTCATAGAACAACAGTTGATCACGAGGTTCGGTGTCCCTTCTGTTCTGGTCTTCGATAATGCAACTTACTTTTCTTCAACCCTATTGAAAGAGTTTTCTCTGGACAAAGGAATCATGATCAAGTACTATGAAAATTACTATCTCCAGGGAAATGGTGTGGTTGAATCGACTAATAAAAACATGGTAAGGATATTAAATAAGATGGTGACATATAACCAAAGAAATTAGCATAATCTACTCTATAATTCTCTATGGGCCGATAGGGTCACACCTAAGGAAGCCATAGGAAATTATCCATACATTCTGGTCTATGGGCAAGAGGCCATCCTCCCAAATGGACTCTATCTCACGTCTCTTCAACTGTCCCAAGATTCCAACGAAGAACCCTCATCGTCCATGTAGCAAAGGATTAACACTTTGCTCATGCTGGAAGAAGAGAGAGAAAAGGATAATTTGAAATTCCTAGCTCACCAACAAATAGTGAAAAGATGGTTCAATAAGCACAAGGCTAAAGAAAAGAACTTTGAAGTAGGAGACTTAGTCCTGAAGTGGGACAGAGAAAATGAACCTAAAGGGAAACATTCTAAGTTTCAGAGTCTATGGCTTGGACCTTTCCAGGTAGTTGAGAAGATTGGGGCAGACACTTATTGACTACAAAGTCTGAGGGGAGAACCTGATGCTCTCCCAGTAAATGGCCAAGCCCTAAAACAATACTTCCAGTA